>JAKTQT010000386.1:5208-18874 GCA_030579355.1 Botryozyma nematodophila | reverse complement strand
ATACTTGAGAACAACCCCTCCTCCAAATTCTTATTCTAAGCTAACAGATTCAAACACACAATTTCAATCCCAATTAAAAAGAAACGCTTCAGCGCGAATACTTCGTAAACCAAATTTAGAAATTAAAGACCATCCTTTACCGCGTATTAGTATTTCAGACAAGGATCATCATATTAGTAGCACTAGTAGCAGCACTACTAGTTTAAGTAATAACATGACCAAAGAATTGCCTCCTTTGCCAAATACGGCTGATCCTGTTAAGCCTGAACCCGTCGAACGATCAAGAAGTAATAGCGAGGGATTAATAGCTAATAAGTCTTTTAAACGTATGGGTGTATTACTCCCAAATAGTCAAGACTTAGAAACTGTGACTGAGGTACCAACACAACGCCATTCTAGAGGACTTTCTCATGATAGTATTATGGATTCAAAATTTATGAGCGAGAGTAGTAATTCACATGTTGTAAATAAAGGTTCTTTGAAAGCTGAGAAAGAGCCAGGTGCTTATTTTCGTCGTCTATCAGCCTTGAAAGAACCTGATCAAGAGCCGATTTTATCCTCTGCAGAAATATCCGTTCTTATTATTGAAACCGCTAGAGGAATATTATTTTCCTTGTCCCAAGCACATCCGGCTATTAGACAATATATCACTTTTTGTAATGAAAGAAAACTCACTGGCTCACTAGTTGGTGTTTTATATAATGTGAAAATTCATATTGATTCATTAATTCAAGTGTTAGAAAAATATGAAGCTAGTGGGAATGACATATATATTACTGGTGTGTTAAATGCTTGTTCAGTTTGCGTTAAGGCTTTTAAACATGTCATATATTTGCTAAGGCATAATATTAGTCATTTTGTTTTAAATGCTGATATTAGATACACTAGAGCTTTATTAATGCTCGCGTATGGTTCATTTTATGAAATGTATAATGCATGGCAAACTTTTATTCCAGCATTATCTGGTGCTTCTGGCAATTTAAGCAAAGCTAAATTAATACGAGGGAACCATTCTGGTAGTTTTTCGAATGATTCTAGTTCACAAATAGCGGCTAAAGGTTCTCAAGTAAATAGTACTAGTGGCCCAGGGGGAAATTCCTACTTTTCAGATGCTAAACCCATACCAGAAGGGTACCCGTTAGCTTCGAATGCTAATTCATCATTAAATTTGGTAGCGTTACCTGGGAATGGGGTAGATCTTGCTTCTAACGATGAACAATTATTTCAAAAGATTGATGTTGCGACGGGAGCGGCACAAAATGTGCTTAATTTATTAACAGATTCAGTTTCAAAATATGCGCTTGCTTCAGCTCAAAATGTGCCTCCAGATCCTGCCGAAGCTTTAGCGTCAAATGCTGCGGCTAAAGTAAGAGAATTAACTATAACCTGTGTAGGCGGATTAGGTATTACTCGACGGCTTCGAAATCAATTGGATACTATAAGGGACGATGATTAAGCTGATCGTAGAAAGTTTTGGGAAGACACTAATGTATTTTTAAAAGCAGTTATTTCTATTTTAGGATCTACCAAAGCAGCTATGAATGATTTACCGCTGCTAAAGGATGTCCGCCCTAGTATTTCTGTTTTAACTCGTGTTGCGAAGGAAATTCCTATTATACTCGAAGTTTCTTCTTTTAAATATATGTCAGAGGTACCTAATTCTGCTACTTCTATATCGGCACAACAGCAGCAATTACTTCAGCAGCAGCAGCAGCAACAACAACAACAATCTCAACAGTCTCAACAACCTCAACAACCTCAACAATCTCAACAGCAACTGCCGCAATTACATTCACATCAAATACAAGGAATGCATTCAATGCCTGCTTTGATGTCACCTTCATATCCAACGACTCCATTAGCAGCGGCATTAGGACCTGCAGCACAGGCAGTGCTAGCATCACCTTCTAATATAAATGGGAATCAAGTTAATGGAAATTTGCTTTACAACCGACAAATATTTGGATTTGGATCTCCTTCAACAGAAATACAAGGTCTTAATTTTCCCAGTTCATATGCAGCAAGTCCTAGACAATAAAATATTATAAAATGGAGCGGTTGGACTTTATTTGTTATTTTATTAGTTTTTCTTTTTTTGTAGAATGAGAAATGCGACTTTGGCTTTGTCAATTAAATGTTATTACGATGATATACGAATGAATAATAGAGGAATAAAAAGGAAATTATAGGTATAAAACAAATAAAAAAAAAGAAAAAAAAAAGAAAAAAATCAAAGAACAAAAGAAAAAAAATTTTTTTAAAAATATTGAAATATTAAAATAAAATTTAGCATTATTTGAGTTTCCATTGTTTTGCATTTAGAAAAACCAATAGGGATTGGTTCATGACTTTCGTTACTGTTTTTGTTTGTTGTGTTTACGAATCTATGGAAACTTCTTTACTTTTACTCAATAATGGATATGGAAATAGGAAGTATTTAAATGGATTATGTACATACGATATGAATGATATGATATGATATGATAGAATAAGATATGATACATTAAGTATAATGTAAAATTAATAACATATAATATAGTATATGGGAATTTAGATTAATAAAATACAATAGAATAATATATTTGAATTTGAAATTATAGCATGGAATTGTGTCTTTTTTAGATAATCCAAAGCAAGGTCCATTTGTTTATTTGTGTATATTTAATTAATGTGAAGCAGCAAACAGAGTATGCTGAAAAATGCTGAAAATACAAGCTAAAATACAAGCCAAAATATAAGCCAAAATATAAGCCAAAATATAAGCCAAAATATAAGCCAAAATATAAGCCAAAATATAAGCCAAAATATAAGCCAAAATATAAGCCAAAATATAAGCCAAATACATCCAAAAAAATCCAAATACAAAACACCTTTTCTAAAAAATTTTATTGTGCAAGTTTCCCCAATTCGTAAAAACAAAATTTATACATATAAAATTCATTCATAGTGCAAAATATAGAGTAACTATGTACAAATTTTAAGTCCTTTATAATTCGAAACCACAAAACAGTAAAAATAATATAGCAAAATTATTTAAAGTAATAAAAATTATAGTAAAATTATACCAACAAAAAACAAAAGGAATTTTAATAATAAAAACAATCATACTATAAATATCCTTGTTTTAAAGACAATTTGACATACAGATGGGTTTGGAAAATGATAAAAACAATGAAAATGAGGCTCAAAATCAAAATGATCAAGTAGAAAATAAGGATGATTTACAAAAAAAAGCTAATATTTTAAATGAAAATAATAATATTAATACAAATAATAATAATAATAAAGAGGAAAAAAAATTAACAGAAATGGGTAGCAAATATACTATTCCGGAAAATTTTAGCATGGTTGTAGGATCAATTTATAGAAGTTCATTCCCAAGAGTAGAACATTTTGAATTTTTACAAAGATTAAATTTAAAAAGCATACTTACATTAATTCCAGAAGAATATCCTATTGAAAGTATTGATTTTATGGAAAAAAATAATATAAAGTTTTTTCAAATTGGTATGCCAGGTAATAAAGAACCATTTGTTAATGTAACAAATGAAGCAATTAATAAGGCATTATATATTGTATTGGATCCAAAGAATCATCCTTTATTGATACATTGTAATAGAGGTAAACATAGGACAGGTTGTGTTGTAGGTTGTGTAAGAAAATTACAAAATTGGAGTCAAACAATGATTTTCGATGAGTATAGAAGGTTTGCACATCCAAAGGCAAGGGCCTTGGATCAACAATTGATTGAATTATTTGATGAGAGGGATATAATGGAGTTTTTATTGGCTGAGGGGAAGTTGCCAGTGGCTTGGAATACATACACAGATTTAAATACAAAGGATGAAAGTCTGTAGTTTACAGTGTTTTTGTACTAGAAAAGAGCTGTAGAGATGTGAACTAATTGGCTCCTGTACACGTACTCACACCGAATATATAATATTCAGTATGGGTATGAGGTATAAACTGTGTATACATCACTTTATCCGGACGCTTTGCACAAAGGCATGTGCATGTGCATGTGCATGTGCATGTATATCTATGTCTCCGCGCATAATCCATATGATTCGATAGTTTATGAATGTATGTATTTACATGTATGTATATTTATATGTACCTTTGTATGTATGTACCTTAGTATGTATTTATCTTTATAAGCTTTTGTACGTATCTTTATATGTATATATGTACCTTTGTATGTATCTTCATGTATATACATATATATGTATGTATGTATCTTTATAAACAATAAAACCAACAATAGCACACTGCACAAATTTCATTCGAACTATACAAAATAAAACAAACACACTAGTAGCTGTGATTTTATACACCCATTATAGCAACTTTACCATATTGAAGAAAATTAACAAAGGCAAAAGACGTTAAACCAATCTGTATCAATTTGAAACGAGTCAAAGCAGATTTAAAGTGAGCAATAGTATATACTCCTGACCAAACTAATAATTAGCATATTTAATTTTTTTTTATATTAATTTAAAAAGTATTTTAAATATGTCAAATATAGTGTATTATAATACACTATATTTCAAACATCGATACTAGTATAATTACCTGAAGAAAAGGCTGCTCCGTTTTCAATATCATTATCATATATCATAAATCCTATTTAAAGTATGTTAGATTTATTATACAAACAAATAAAAATAGAAAAACTAACCTCCTGCACCCATTAAAGCTCCAAATAAAGCACAATGAGTTTTGGACGGGATAAAAAAAGGATCTTTCCTATGAATAATCCCAGTAGCAATTACTATTATTAGTATTGTATTTATATATATTTATAAATATTATGTAAAATTAATATTGTCAAGCGGAAACTGCAATCCCTAATTTCCAATTAAAATCATTAAACCTACAGGAGCCAGAAAATCCCCATGCTAAATAAGGGGTGGTGGACAGCGTCTGTAAAATATTTTGATTTTTAGATTGAACTGTGGAAGCCATGATGTAAGTTGGATAACCTGTGAAGCAAAATTGTCCTTGTTGGGTATTTATGATGGGTATTACCTGTGTATTCCGTTGTAATTTATTACTTTTTGGGCTGTAATTTGACGTTTAATTGGCATCAGTTGGAAGTTATAACGGAACGGTGGTGAAAGATGACGGCGATGAACATTAAAGTTGTATTTTCGTAAGTGATTGTTTTGATTTTATGTGCTTTTGTATGTGTTTTGGTAGTTGCTTTTGTATGTGCTTTTTGTATGTGCTTTTTGTATGTGCTTTTTGTATGTGTTTTCTATACGTGCTTTTCTATGTGATTTAAATAAATTTAGATAATTGAGAATGAGATTCAACTCAGAGCTAATTAGAATTTATCATTAACATGCCAGTGGAGGATTAGAAAGCTTGTTTGGGAATCAATGTATACACAAAATAGTGTTGAAGAAAGAAGGAGTTCTGAATATAAAGTATCTAATAGGGTATCTAGTTGAAAATGTTATGACTGATACAGGAAAGAGTGATATGTTTATTCAGGAGGGAACTATGTGAGTGCTCTGTTATTATATATAAATATACATAAATAGTATACCTATATTAATATGAATCAGACGACCGGGTATTTTGGTATTGATAAACGATGCTGATTGGGAATTAGAAGGCGAAGAAGAATATAATTTGCAAGACGGGGACGAGATTATGTTTGCATCCACTTTACATGGTGGATGAAACGTGAAACATGTAGTAAATAATAACAATATAGTGGTAATAAATAGATATAACAAAAGCAGTAATAAACAAATATTTAAATAAAATAAGAAAAGCAGTAATATCAAAATACATAAGGCAAATACCAATAGCATTAGCATAATAACCTGTAGTTACTCGCATATATCAAAAAGAAACATCTCCTGTGATCCACTTGGAATCTCCAGTTTTGATGTTGCTATAGAATACAAACCTGCCAAGATAGATTTCTCTGTGCATGCATTTTCTTTTCCAGTTGTAAGTTCTCTCAACTGAGTGCTAGAAAGCATTGCTGTTAGATCTTTGCTGATATTCTCAGCATATTCGAGTCGTTTGGTTAATGTCTATGTTAGTAGATGTATGTTATGAAAACTATATGAAAAATATATGAATAAGTACTTGTGCGTTTTCATATGTATTCATATAGTGGGTATAATTCATCTAGCGCATATTCACATGGTATACACTATAGCGTATACTTGTATACATATATACTTATATACGTATATATGTATACACATACACGTAGTAAATATAAATATGTAAAAGACATGGACATATAAAAGCACATATCATATCATACCATATATAATGCACAATCTACTTACTCGCAAATAACCATCCACAAATATAGCCGGCATGTAATTAATCAGCTTGTCATACAAAAATGAAGCTAAAGCCACTTCTGCTAACTCCAATACACTATTCATACAAATATCTGAACTTCCATTAAACAGATAGTGTAATTTCACATTTACTTGTTTCAAAATACCATAACCTTCTTGGAAATCGTAATCCACACCTTGAAATTTTTCCTTGAACTCAACATAAACTTTATGTTAGTATTAAACACTATTGATTGTTTATTCCAAGTAGCGAAAATCGCGTAAATAGTAATTATTTCTTTACATACTTGTAAATGTACCATCTTTTTGCCCTTTATAATTAGGACTGAAATTTAGTTTCTCCCAGATCTAAATTTAGCTTCATAGTATTAATGTATGAATTCCTTATTTAAAACACACCTTACTGTGCATCAATCGACTAGTAATTGTTTCGCATATTTGGTTTATTGTCGGTATTTTTTCTATATCCAGGTCACACGATATTGTAAATAAAAACTAATAGTATAGGATGTGCATTAGATGTATTTGTATGTACTTTGTCCATATTCTTTATGTATTTTTGCCATGCACTTTACGCGTTTTAAACGCGTAGTGCATGCCAAAGTACAAGTGTGGTACACAAAGCACACACAAAGCTCACAGTATCTCAATACCTAAGTTAGCTCCATACCCTACACTCGAAAACACATACCCACGCTAAATCCATGTTCTGGCAATACAATAAACTTTCTCCAATCCTGTCTTCGTTTTTCACTTGATCCAGGAAGTTCAATTACCCATTTATATGTAAAATCTACACCACAATCGGTATCTTTATCTTCCAACCGAAACGCGTTATTTGAACTAAAAATCCCACAGACTGTCATTTTAGATTACTACAATGTGAATTCACTGTTCTTTTCAATTTTTAATCCTATGTCTTACTTCACAGGTCATATTTTACAGACGCGTCTATATATTTTAAATTCCTATAGGTTTCCAAGAGCAAATTATATGAAAATCTGAAAAACGATGGCAAATTTGCCACCGTAATTATATTAAGAGTTACAGTTTTTTCAAAAAAAAAAAACTTAAACGATATATTTCTAACAATTTCTTTCAATACTAGACTATTTGTCTGTTGCGAATTCTAGATTTTGAAGCCTATTTGTCCTGGTTGGGGTACAAAACGCGTGAAAAAAGAAGAAGGAATATAAAAACGCGTACATATTCATACTAGGGTCTAATCGAAGGTATAATCCAAAGTATACGCAAACGTGTGCCAAATTATTGAAAATTGTTATAAAATAGCATACCATATTATATCATAGTATAGCTCATCATTGCATAGCGTCCCGGTGTGGCTAAATACAGATCATCATGCATTTTATGCTCACTCCAGTTAAGCGAAGCATTCAAAGAAGCGTAAGCAACATAAACAACATAAGCAACATAAACAGATGTATGTTAAACAATAAAATAATAAACACAATGGTAGCTGGGATCCATAGCTCGTCTGTAAATAAAATTGGTAGCGAGAAAAGCTATGCAAACAAATACAATTTGAACTATTCGTGGAAGAGAATAATTACAGCATCATGCATTTTTGCAGTTTCTTCAATTACAATTGCTTCATATAATTCAATGTTGCCATTTTCATTAATTTCATTAGATTCAAATGGTCAAAATTTAAAGTTCTTTTCAACTTCGTCTTCTAATGGTAATTATAAATCACAGGCTGATAAGGTTTCAATTGAAATTTTAAATTCAAATGGTGTAACGAAAAAATTAAGAGAACATGAAGAATCATATTTTTTAAATAGATTAAATGGTGTAACTCGTTATGATATTTCTCAGATTGCTAGTAATAATCCTATTGAAGATGATCATTCAGAAAAAATTATTCATGTACCATCAGAAGGTGAAAATCGTCAGGAGTCTGATTGGATGTTTTGGGGGGTTTATGATGGTCATAGTGGATGGACAACTAGTGCTAAATTAAGAGAATTACTTATCAAATACGTTTGTTCAGAACTTTATTCAAATAAATCTTTAACTTCTAATGATGTGGATAAAGCTATTTCAGATGGGTTTGAAAATTTAGATTATGAAATTGTAAATAACTCGGTTAATAAATTTTTAAAATCACCTAATAAGTCTGCAGCCGCTCAATATCTTGCACCGGCATTATCTGGTTCATGTGGTTTACTTAGTTTTTATAATAGTGCTACAAAGATTTTAAAAGTAGCAGTCACTGGTGATTCAAGAGCAGTTTTAGGTTATAAAGATTCAAATGGTAATTGGCATTCAAAAGCCCTTTCAATTGATCAAACGGGTTCAAATCCAGATGAAGTTAAACGTATGAGAAGTGAACATCCTGGTGAAGAGAAATCGGTTATTATGCATGGTCGTGTATTAGGTTCATTAGAACCAACAAGATCATTTGGTGATGCTCGTTATAAATGGACAGCTGAAATACAAAAGTTAATAGCAAGTTCTTTCTTTGGTAGATCTTCACCACCAGCTTTGAAATCACCCCCATATGTAACAGCTAAACCAGTAATTACAACTCAGGAAATTAATCCTAAAAATGGTGAATTTCTTGTTATGGCTTCTGATGGTTTGTATGAATTTCTTTCAAATGATCAAGTTGTTAATTTGGTTGTGAAATGGATGGAAAAGAATAATAATAAATTAAATTCAGAAACTTTTAAAACTAATCAACAGTCTAGTTCTAAATTTGGTATTTCAAATGTATGGAATAATATAATTGGCAAGGAGGATAAATTAAATGTTATTAATTCGCCTTTAAAGGGTGAAGCAGCTAAATCAGAGAAAAAACCAATCAGAAGATTGAATGGTGTAAATGATGACAATTTAGTTGTTGTTGATGATAATGTGTCTACACATATTATAAGAAATGCATTAGGAGGGAGTGACGAAGAGCATGTATCAATGCTGTTGAGTATCCCCCCACCAATGTCACGTAGATATCGTGATGATTTAACTGTTACAGTCATTTTTTTCGGGGAGCAGGCAAAGTCTATTAAGGATTCGAAGGTTAATGATGTTGTTGTTAACAAGGAAGGTACAAGCGTGAAGTTAGCTGCCAAGTTATAGTTAAAATGAATAACTGTCATTACTGCGAAGCAGTGATGTCAGTGTATACAAACCATTCTATGCTTTATTTCAAGTAATCTATATTAATTAAATATCTACATAATCAAACAGCCAATGTTCGCATCTGCAAAACCAAGTAGACAACTGTATCAAAAAACCGAAATACATGTACACATGAACATTTATGTGTATGTATATATACGTATACATGTATATATAAATGTTTATATAAATGTTTATATGTATGTACTTGCATTTGTATGTATTTGAATTTGTATGTATTTGTATGTATTTGAATTTGTATGTATTTTTATGCACCTGTATGTATTTGTATGTGCTTGCACGTATTTGTATGTATTTTACAACTCTACAGCCTCATATTCAAACTAATAACTCCCATTAAAAACAAAAAAAACTATAAGTAACTACTCCTTTGTCTCCGACGAAGGTACAGTAGATGACCCTGTAGGAGCGCCAGAAGGCGCTCCTGCAGGTGCATTATGTGAATGTGGAATATCCTGTGGAGTTGGGTGTTCAGATCCCAAACCAGTAACACCTACATCTGAAGATTTTCCTGCTTTGCTTAAAGCGTAGTCTCCTGAGTCAAAGAATCTTCGTTCCTATTATTAGTATTTCTTTATTTTTCATTTATTCTTATTCTGTATCTATGTACTCACCTGTAGTTTGCGAGCAAGAAACGCAGACTTTGCAGGCAATTTCCCATATCGATTTAGAGCCTCTTGTTCTTGTTGTTTAATCTGACAGTTAGCAATGCGCAACTACACATTTACGTACACGACTTACCTGTTCTTTTGTATCTTCGTTTTTTGAATTCAAAGACATGATTACTGTAGTGTTTATTTGTTTATAATCTTATAGAAGTTTACGATGTTTATGACTTATTTACTGTGATTGTATTCTGTGTTTTCGTCGTAGTCTTATTTCCTATTGTTTTTTTTACTATTGATGACTATTGTGTACTATTTCTGGATGCTGTTTATTGAAGTTTGCTATTTTTCTGTTTTTTGTTATAGTTTTCTACTGTTTACTACTAATTGCTACTGTTTACTGTTGCTTACTATTGTTATCTGTTGTTTATATGTTATATCTACGCGTAATGAAGATAAAGTATCATTTATACTATACATATAAATGTAAAGATTAATATATAACTACAAAAATGCGAAAATATATACAACGGTATTTAAACTCTCTAATATAAATAATAATACAAATCTACTGATAATTCTGGCTTTCTGATTCGCTTTTAATGGTTTTTTCCCATTTCATTGTTTTATTGTTTGTGTTTTTAGAAGCACTTGTGAAGGATGGTTACCGTATTATGTTGTATTATTTTTGTACCACGTAATGTTTTATAATATTATGTAAACCAGATATATTTTGTCTTTATAGGTAGCTAGTCTTTGAATATTGTTTAGCCGTGTTCTGTCTAGTGTTTCATATATTTTTGAAGTGCTTTATGGGGGGGTTTATTGCTTTATTTTAATTTATAGTGTTTTATGGTGTTTTATGGTATTTTATGGTATTTTGCAATGTTAATTTTATGATTGTCATTATTTCTCTTATAACTGCTTTAACTGTTATTATCATATTACAAATTGAGGTAGCTACAAATAAATACAATACAAAATACAAACAGTAAATATTAAACAATCAAACAAAATAATATATTTAAAAGGTTTCATTCCCAATTCTATTAGCAAATATACAAAGCAGTATTGATTTGTTAAATTTAATTTATTATGCAAGTCTGTTGTCAAGGAAGAAAATATTTTTTTGAGGTTACTTGACTAACAAGAATCAAAAATAAGCTCAAGATATTCAAGAATAGGTAAAAATAAGACAAAAACGCACATTAATAAACAAAATCTTTTGAGAATAGATTAGAAAAAGATAAAAAATCATAACCGGATAAAATAAAGAATATACTAGACAGAAATTGACAAAAAAAAGACGAAAACGTCTTCAAGACTGAGTTGTGCATAAAAAAAGACTATACTCGCAAGGTGTTTATGTTTGTGTTTTGTTAGACGAATACTAGAGTCACAATTTAGCATATGATGACTCAATTATTAAAATGACTTACGTTTAGACCCCACTTGATTATTTTTTGTTTTGTTTTGTTTTTTTTTGTTTTTGTTTTAATCTGTTTTTGCTTTTGGTTTTACTTTTACCTGTAGGGATTAATCATCGGAACAAACACCTGCGTTGTTTACTTGTTTACTTGTTTGTTTATTTGGTTCATTGCGTATATGCATTAAAAATGTCAAGTTTAAAGAGGAAATACAAAGGACTGAATTTCAATAAAAATCAATCGTTACTCAAATGTTCATACGGAGATATTTCAGACCGGAAGTTTAAATTACCGTTGAAAATTGGTTTTTTCACTACATCATATCTTAAAAATAGGAAAACAATTTATAAAAAAAATCCGGCTTTAGAAGTCCAGTTTTCTGAAGAAGTTTACGATGTGATTAAAAAAATTAGAAATTTTTATGATTCAAATTCAAATAACCAAAACACGTTAATAGTACTACTAGATGGAAATACAACTTGTACTTATAAATCTGAAAAGAAATATTCAAATTTATTGCAATATGTTGAAAATTTACTTAATTTAATAGACTGCCCCTTAATGTTTTATTCAGCTTTAGCCGACAATGAATATAGACTACCACGGTTAGGCATAGTTAACGAGATTTTAAACAATGACATTAATATAGAAACTAATAAGAATAGTTACTCTTCTCCCATAGATTTGAATTCTTCTTTTATTGTTGGTCTTCCTGTATCTTTCTATTTTGATAATAATAGATTGATTCATTTTTCAACAAATTTAGGAATAAAATACTATGATATTGAAGATTATTTAAATGGTCATATGGTTCCAGCAACTGAAACACCTGGGGTTTTTGATCCACCAACCTATTTGAAAAAGACCAGCGATTCGCATGATGTAAATTTGCGTTTAAAAAAGTTTATTGATAAAATTGATTCCACTATTGAAGATAATAATGTAATTGTTCTGCTATGTGGTCGACCAGCAGCAGGGAAATCAACACTAACTAGGAATTACTTTATGCCACGAAATTATATACATGTGAACCAAGATAAATTGAAAACGATTGCAAAATGTTTAAAATTGGTAAAAGACGAATTGACATGCACTCATTCTCAAACCAAAATTGATGGTTCTTGTAGACCAATTAAAAAAAACAAGAAAGTTATTGTGGACAACACAAATCCAGATAAGGAAACTAGAAAAAAATGGATAAATTTAGCATCAGATTTAAATGCTAAAGTTTGGTTAATACATCTAGATACGAATCTAGAGGTTGCCAAACACAATGATGCAGTAAGAGCATTTGGTTCCCGAAAGATTCTACTCGATCCTATTAAGCTTAAGCAATCGAATTCTAATGAAGACACTACCGTTGCTAAAGTAAAACCTATACAACCTTTACCATTTTTTGCTTTCAGGTCTTTTGACTTGAGATTCCAAACCCCGACACTCGATGAGGGTTTTCAGGACATACTTGACTTGACCTTCCGCATCGAAGGAACTGAGTCTGAGATTGCAAAGTGGAAGATGTATTGGCACCAGTGACCACGTGTACGTTTATTTTGTGTGTTATGTTTATATACTTATATATTTACTATACTATTCATTTTCTACTACATTGATCTTGATTATTACTACAATGGTGCATTACAGTACAAATAGCGCTACCTACATTATAAATTATACATTAAACATTATAAATTATAAATTATATATTATAAACCATACACTATATGTTATATCTAATACATTGTACATTATACATGATTCATTATTCATTGTATACATTCGGGAAAAGTTACTAAAAAGTACAGTAACAGTTGTCTGTTCCTAGAAACAAGGAATGTATGAATTGAAAAAAGCCTATTTTGGTAATAATTACGCGTATTTACGCGTTAATACGTGTAAATACTCATTTTGCCCCTTACATCACACTGTATTACAACATATTACAGCATATTATAATATATTACACTTTATTTTTATCCCTTGACAACACAGAATGTAATTTTTACTAAACATAAACACGACGTTGCTATATCAACAAATGGTTTACACCGAAATGAGACAAAACCCTGAATCCGTTCATTTTTGTTTTCATTAAAAATAATTAAATATCACACAAAAAAAAAAAATAAAAAAAAGATTA
>JAKTQT010000385.1:7503-18938 GCA_030579355.1 Botryozyma nematodophila | reverse complement strand
TTCTTTTCTTTGGACAACAATTACTGCAAGACCTACAACTCCATACTCAAGTGAGTATACTAGCACTATTCCACCAGTTAGCACATCACCTGGTACAGTCATTATTGTTCCACCACCCTATTCTACTACAACCTCATATGATTCAGATTCTGGATCGTTACCTGGTATATATACTACTTCACAAAGTAGTTCTATTTATGTCGTAGTTCCTATCAGGTCAGTGACGACTATTACATCGTGTTTGTATGGTATTCTTGGAGCGATTACTCAGACAAATCCATATGTATCTGGTGCTCAAACAATTTTAGTATACAATCCCCTTGTTTATACAACAAATACCACTTATTTGACATATGCTAATAGCAGCCCAAGTTATACAACGACTACTTTACCATTGGCAAGCGCGAGTTTATGTACACAAACTGTTAATGTTTTAATATATCGTCCTTCGAATTATATTTCTGGCTGTTCTTCTTCTTACAGTGGTACACAGTTATCTGCTAAGGGGGCTGGCTTTAATGCAACTATTTACGAGTGGTTTTCTCCTTGCCATATGTGTGCGGAATGGACTTCTTCATGGTATGCTTGGTATCCAAATTATTATATGACACAATCAGCACTTTCATCGACAACAGCCGTTCCATACGTAAGTACAACTGCGATTTGTCCTTCAGATAATAATGGATGCACTAAAAAAATTAATCTTTTTGGCATGATTGTTACGCTAAATAATTTTACTATTGTTTTACAAGGATACTTTGTTGCTCCTGAGTCTGGACAGTATGGGATTGCTTTGAATGGTGATGACTGGTCAGCCGTATATTTAGGTGCTTCGGATGGAAATTCTAATGCCTTTTCTTGTTGTTCTAGTGATACTCAAGTGACATCGGCACCACGTACCAAGCCTTTTATAATTACAATGGAAAAATTAGTGATAGCATATGCTTACTTTGAAAAGGGAGATTACATTCCTATGCGAGTTGTTTGTACAAATATGAACTTAAATTGGTGGTTGTATTTTTATATTATATATCCGAATGGCACTGAGGCTTACAATTTGGCACCTGCAGTCTCAACAAACTTAAATGTTTGCTAGTTTTTTAGAAATATTGCTAATAATTGAATAATTTAGTAATTTGGTATTTTTGAGTATCATGTATACGCACATATCCATTTATACACTTGAATTAGATAAATTAATGCAATAATAAAAAAAAAGCGTGTTTTTTGTTATTCAATTATTTTTTTTCAATTATTCCATTCTAGATTCGTCTGAAATGCTTATTGTTTTATCTTTTGCTTGCTGCCTTGACTCCATTATTATAATTTTTTAACTTGATACTTATTTTTGTTGTAAATATTATCTCTAAGCATTTTATTGTAGAGAAGACATTTTGACAACGGTTACTTTATTTTGTAGATAAGGATATTACGAATTCTCAGGACTATACTGGAAATGAGAATTGATAATTCCAGCCAACTCGCTATCAATCGAATTTCCCCGCAATACTGATGTTAGTCCTTTCATACACCAGTATTAGGGTGAGGGTATATAAGTTTGACAACGAGAAAGAAAAACTAAATTTATGAAGTTTAGGGTAAATTTGTATAAAGTAGAAATTCTATTAGGGTTTAAATATAAGTTTCAGTCAAGACTAGGTAAATTACTTAAAATAGAAAACCTACTCAATTTTTTATTTCCAGCTGTATATGTTATTATTTTGTGTTTCAAGATTGCTTATGACGTTATGTAATCAAATATATTTAATTAGTCAGAAAAGTAGTATGTAAAAAAGGTTCGAATATAAAAAATATTACTATCGGTTTTATTTAAATTCTAACTGAAAAACAACACATGTAAACAATACATTCATAATTTAAATCCTATAGTCAGGCCTAAGTATTGTTTGAAAACTAAACTTAGGTCAAGGCTCATCAAATGTGGTTGTGCAGTTGAGGGTGTTTTTTGTTTTTCCAGTAAAACCCGGTAACCGAACTGCAAACTTACTAATAAATTGAAATTCTCATTTAAGCGGTAAAAAAATAAATAATACGTTTACTAAGCAGTGTTGTCATGCTCATGAACTACAGAGTGATGAGACAGTATGAAAGAAGTAGTCCACCAGTTGAAGAAACTATAAGTATACTGATTTTTTAGAATATCTATACAGGTTGCAATTAATTAGGATATACATTATTTATTTTATTTTATTTAATTAAATTTCTATAGGTTTTTATTGACATAAGATCTATTTTGTATAAATAATAATACTTATTGAAATTGGTATCACTTAATCATTATACAAAGCTTATTAAATTAATTTATGTATATTATATAAGCTATATAATAAGTTGTAAAAAGCCCATTCCCCGTAACAACACAAATCTAAGCCCACGTAGCCACAACTAAGCAAAGGTTCCTGGAAGAATGGAATGGAACACAATATAAGGTACTAAAATAATAAACAAAAACAGAGGTTAAAAGAAAGAATATAAATAGGATTTGGAAGAAGGATTTTGGAGAACAATTAGGAGGGGAACTGGAAAAGAAATAACACAATAGGAATTTGAATTACATAGTTTTACAAATATTCAGTAGTCAATATCTATTCGTATTACATAAGTTTACGTCTTAAACAAAAAACCCTTACATATAGATTTCATAATCGATTATAAATTGTGCGTCACCTGCTGCTTAAGTAAAATGCATCTCCCTCTCTGAGTGCACCCTCGGTGAACGAGGTTTAGTGTGCACTTAGAGGGAGTACTGTACAACATATAATAGCACACTATTTTCCGCTCGTAATGTACTTGTAAATTAAGATATTCGTTCACAACTTCTTAATTGAATTTAAATAGCAACTAAATAATATAATTTTTCAAACTAATTAAACATGCAGAAATATTATTATACAAATGATTCGTTTAGTAAAATCGATAAAGACAATTTAGAAAGTGTAAATAAATTACACTTTATTTATTTACATTAAAGATTTTCAAATTGTAGAATTGTAGAATTATAAATATTTATAAAATTTAAATTTTTAACAAAAACGTTTTTTTTATGTAAAAAGTAGATAAATATACAAAAGAAGACTATGTCTTTAAAATTTAAAAAAAAAATTAAATCAGTGAAAACTCCTGAAACAATTGAAGAAAAATTAGAAGCAGGTATTGATGAAGAAGAATCTGGCAATAGATGGTTGAAAGGAGATCCTGAAAAAGCCATAAGATTTTATAACCGTGCAGCTGAATACTATTATAGAGCATTGAATAGTAATAGATCGGATAATGTAAAAAATTTGAACAATACTAATAACACAAACGATCTATATGATGCAGCTTATAATTTAGCAAGGATACGCTTTCAAATCCATCTGTTACAACCTCCGTGGAATCGAAAAGATATAAATTCTCGCATACTAGATCTACGGGAAATCGGAGCTTTGCATGAAAATGCTGGTTTAATATTAAAAGAAAAAACCTTAAAAAATGAGGATATAATTGTTGATTTAGAATTTAATACTGCACAAGTACTAGTTGCCTTGGCAGAAGAATTATTTGAAGAAGGTGGTTTAGATGCTGAAAATGAAGGTATTAGAATAATTAAAACATCTTGTGATATTTTTCAAAAAATTTTAAAATATCAGTTAGAAGTATATAAAAAGCATAATGAAATTGTAAATGTTAGTGAAAATCTTGAAAATCAGTATACCACAAATGATAAAGAACTGACAGTTTATACGGAAGAAAATATCACTATTGGAACACTAGTAGACACTTTTATATGTATAATAGATTCTTTTGCACTTTTATCAGCCTATGATAAAACATTGGAAATTGGAGGTTTAAACTTCATAAACAACATTTATGCTCAAATATTTGATTCAACACCTGATAGCACAATCAATTTAATAGGAATTCAACCGAAGGTCGCTATTCGAGTTGAAATACCAATTAGACATTTGAAATCTTCATTTATTCTTTCAAATTTTCAGTTAAGTACCACTAATAATGACAACGACAGTAATTCAGTTGATGCATTAACGTCACTAAAAAATGTATGGAATCCTTTAACAAATCCAGAAACACTAATTGAACTAATAAATACTTGTAGTAGCATTAGTATATGTAAGTTATTAATGGCAGAAATTGATGCATATATTGGCCTTGCAGAAGATTTGCATAATAGAGGAAATGAGTCTAGTGCGTGGCATGTTTATTCTGAAGTTGCAAAAGAATTGAAGTCGAAATTCCAACTGCATTTAAATTTTTTCAATCCTAAAAATGACAAGTTAAAGTCGATTTCTAGGTTATGGGTATTACGCGGAGATATTGAATTATTAAGAGCAAATTTAAATTATTCCATTGCCGAAAAAAACAAAACCATATTGCAGAAAAATGCATCAGTTTATTATAGGAACGCTATCAATTTATATCCTCCGTTAGTTTTATTTTTAAACTCTACGAATACAAAGAAAGATATACATAGTCCAGGGACAGTTGAAGAAATTGATGAGGATGAAGATGGAAGTTGTATTCTTAACTCCAAAGAAGAAGCGAGTGTGAAACTTGGTGTCTTAAATAAAGATTGGAAAAAGGTTAGAAGCACCAAAGGATGGGAAATCGTTATTCAAAAATCGGTTGATGAGGCAATTTTCACCAAACAAGATATCGAATTCTGATTGATGAAAAATGTGTGAAATATAAGTGTTGAATATTTATAAATTTATTAATAAATTGTTTACTAGAGTTTTGTATATACACATAGGATAAAAAATTAAATTTACATATAATTATTTTTATTAACGATTTGACGCTTTTGCTTTTTGGGCAGAAAATCTCTTCCATTTTGCAAAAGGTCCTACATCCTTAGAATCTCCATCATCTCTATATGCATATACTATAGAATAATGTTTAGCTAATAAATCCCATTCTTCACGTTCGTCCAAGATCTCCAAATGATCTATCCTTTCAATGTCATTAGGATCCAACCATTTAGATTCTGTATGACATATATCTACTGCAGCTGAATAAATATTAGAATTTAATTTAGAGTCACAATTACAATTATAATTTGTCTTTGATAAAGCGTCATATAAGCGATCAACTTGCAAAGATAATGATGAATACTTGGCAACTGTTTGAAGAGAAATTCCGCGTAATGCCAAATTTTCGAGCATGACATCGGCGAATGGATCCCGTGCGTTATCCCCTCTTATAGGTTCATATAATATAAATCCAACTGGTATAGATTTTGATAAGCTTCCGTTATTATTGAGTAAAGAAAAGCACCAATCTACAATATTTTCAGCTTTTTCAGGTAAAAGGTAACATAGACAACATTCTGAAAAAAAAATAGTTGGAATATTACGATTGAAATTTTTTAACTGGGTTTCATGGGGAATAACTGTAGCAAGATCTAAAGCATGTAAATTATAAACATCTGTATAAATATTAGCATTATCAAGAGGAATATCAATTGCGGTAAATGAATCTGTTTCTGGAAATAATTTTTCGTCGTAATGAATTATTGAGCGTATATCTGTATTTGATACGATCACTCTTGTTTTTTCTTGTACAGACTTTGGAAAATCTATTTCGTGATAAATTAACAGTCCGTTTGGATGTGATTTTAATAGTGAGAATGCACGAGTGTCTGAACCTGCTCCTAAAGAAACAATTTGAACCAGAGTATTGGTTGATTTCGAGTATGATAAAAATGATTTTATTAAATTATCTATGGCGACAGTTCTAATATATGTTCCTCTATTAATTAAAGGTAATTTTTTAACTTGTGGTAAATTTTGTGCAGATGCAAACATTGAAACATAAGGATCATGTAAATATCCAGCAATATTAGCGGAAAGTCTTGAAGACAACGCGTCAATATCTGTTTTTCTAATAGTAGACTGCCTCATTATAATTAATTTATTCTGTGACTATATCTTTCTTGTTATTTGGTTTTAACTAAGGCTGGTTTTGTATCTTTTTCTCTATATAGAAGGGTTTATATCACATAGATCTGCTAAGTATTTTAATTGTAAAAACAAATAAAAAAGATACTATTCGGTACTTAAAAAGCTGTAATAATAGTTATCAAAATTGAATTTTGCCTTCTAAATAACTTTTATTAAGTATAACAATATAATTTACTAATGAAAAGCTTGTAATATTTATAGAAAAGAAAGTAAGTTTGGTTAAATACAAACAAACACTTGGTTGTTTATAGCTTATTTTAAATTAACCCTAATCTGCATAAACATCAACGTTAATAAAATCCATTTTCGCTTGACAACCAATGTACGCAAAGGTGTTCTTTGATATGCCAAGCACGTATTTAGAATATTAACAAAAATTGTGATAATTTACATTATTTTTTTATTTAATACTGATTACATTTTTATTTAATACTGATTACATTTTTATTTAAAATGATGTCATAGAATTTATATGTGATTTCTTGGCTTATTCTTCAAATTAATCATTTTTTATGTGTTCCTACAGCAGTCCTGATTCTTATTTACTAGATTGAGCGTGGTTTTCATTTTTTTAATTTATTTTGGCTTTTAAATTGAAAATATCATAAATAATTATATGATATTTACATATTTTTTTTAAATATTTTTTATTTTTAAATTTTTATTTATTATTTGCTTATTATGATCATGATCGAATCTTATTAGTTTAACGATAAACTAATAAATAAATATCTACAAGAATGCATTTATTCGTAAGTTCATAATTTCTTACCATTGCATATTTTATATTTATGATTTAATAAGTTAAATTTGGAAAATGCATTTAATAGGATTGACGGATTAATTAAATTGGGTTAATTTTCCTTTTATAGAAAACAATAAAGGAAAAATAAAAAAAATAAAGGAAGAAAAAGTGCTAGTTACTTAGAAAAGTATTCTTGCTAATATTTTTCCTAGTATTTTAGAAAGTTAATTATTGACTTTTTAATACAGCTTGTTGATTTCATATTATTTTTGTGCTAGATTTATAAAAAATTATAAACAGAAATTTTGAATTCCATTATATTATTGTTATATTGTTGCTTTGATTTTTGTAATTAAATATCCTCTTAATTTAATTATATACATTCGTATTAAAATGTCTAATACTACGAGTCAGGCAAAATTACTTAATATTTTTGCTACTTTTTTGGGGAAACTAATTATAAGTTTAAATGAGGATATAACTATAGTAAAAGGGAAATTAACTTTAGTTAACTCACAAAAAACTCTCGCTTCTATCGCCCAGGAATATTCTTCTATAAATACAGAAATTTATGATAAAATAGAGGAGGGAATATGTTGGTTTCTTTATAAAGAAATGAATAGAGATGTTTCTGGTAATAAATCTGGCTATATTTATTCAAAAGAAAAATTTGATAAATATTTGAAATTTTTGGAAAATGGCTATAATTATGATGGAACGATTATAAAAACTTTGGAAGCGACAAAAAGTAAAAAAGTTAGTTTTCAAGATATAGATATTGTAAGTAGCGATCATATGCGTTGTAAAAAAAACGGAAATACTTGTAATTGTAAAGGTTATAGGAAAGAGGAAAATGAAGCTGAAGCTGAAGAAGAAGTCAAAAATAATGATAATGGAAAATATTTGAAAAAAGAGAAAGGGAATGAGATCCAAACTGATATAAGAACTGGTATGGAAACTACCAAAGAAATTGAAAACATTAATTATGAGTACGATTGTGCTGACTCAGGATTTTCAGCAATGTCTGGTATTTCTTGTCGTTCACTTTATGATTCTGATGATATAACTTTCTCGTCGTCTTTCCATAATTACAATGATTTATATAACAGCTCTATTGATAAAGAAACGGAATCGGATGTCAAATTTGAAGTATATAGTGATTGCGTTAATTCAGGCATATCTACAATGAATGACACCTATCCTAATGAAGATATTAGTAAAGATATTCTTTTTGATTTTAATAATAATTCAAACACATTAAAAACTGCTAATGATATTATTTTTCAAAATTCTAATGACTTATTGAGATTTCAATCAGCTATTAAAAATAGTGTGCCTATTGAAAATGAAATTACGAAGTCAGAGAGTCTTAATCAAATGCTAAATTATAACTATAATGTCAACAATCCTTTTTCTATAAATAGAACTACAAATAGTAACTTGTGTCAAAATTTTATTAATATGAATTTTTATTTTGAATCCAAAGACAGTTATGCATGCATTTCTAGCTCCAACGGCTCGCAATATGGTGATATTTATGATTGGAACTACTCATCAATATGCAACCGGAACTATGATCATAATTTAAGAATGAAGCAAAATTATACTATTGGATTCACTGGTATATCCGATTGCAACTTTGCTAATTCTAGCCATCTATTCGAAGAAAGATCTAGAATTATTGATGGAATTGAGGATGGAAAATTTACTTACAATTCAAGTAAATGTATTTATTGTCGAACACGTTGTATTAAAAATCAGATGTGTTATAATGGTTATGACTTTGTCGAAGAATATTCGTGTGATAATTATTCATTGCCAACTAAGAAAAAAAAAATTATTAGGGGAATGGATATAATTCGTGCAACAATGGGGATTCCAGATTATGAATCTTTTGTTGCTTTGAGAAAACAAGAAATGGATGAAGAGAGAAAGAAACGAGAAAGTTATTATAGTCAAAATAGTTATAGCTTATAATTTACAATATATGTTTTATTATTACTATTTTACATTAAAGTTTATTTTAATTCTGGCGTATTACAATAACCATGATAAACGCTTAGGGTATGCGCTAGAAACCCTTAAAAACGGTAACAGTTTGGAAATTTCAACTACTCTAAACTTTTGAATTTTGTGGTTTTCATATGGTTTGAAACTTCAAACCCACTTAGATTCCATTTTTTATTTCCCCGCAACGTAGTAAGAATTTTTTACATACAAATGCTGCCTCGGCAAAAAATTATTAGATTAGAAATTAGATAAAATTTACCAACACTTGTAAAGCTGCTCTTATCAACAAATCCGGAACTCGGAACTCGGAATAAAGTTTTATTATAGTAAGTACTACATAGTACTGAGTATCAATGATTACTCCTTGTGATTAATCCCCATAGTAACAAGCGCAAATTACTCTAAATATAGATCGTAAATAAACCCAAACTTACTTATTTAATCGATAAGAAAATCAATTATTATTCATAAATAATAAAAATATTAGTCAGTATGAAAGATTAGCCTAAGTTTGATAAGGTGGATAAGTTCCTAAGAAAAGGAAACTTTAACAATTTATGTATTTTAAACTGAAAATTAGTATTTTTTTTTAATAAATGAATTATAAACTTTATTCACTTACATTGTTTTATATAGTGTGACTTTTTTTTACAGACTTTTATTATTTTTCTATGTCTTCTTTATGTTGTTTAGGCTTCTCTTCCATTGGGAACAAATGCTTAATTTTTTGAAAAGCGACAATTATAATTAAATTTTAGTCTTAAAACCTAAATAAACCTAATTCTTTACTTTTTTTTATTCCTTTATTCCATGATTTATAGTCAATAGTTAATTAAAATCTTCTGATTGGTCTTATGATTTAATTATCTTTCTTTTATTCCTTAATTGTTTTATCTTTTGAAGTAATGATTTAATATAAATATGTGCTTTGTATCCTATTGATATATGTAGAAAGATTAAAATTTAATTTTTTACACATAAGTGATAAATATTTCTAAACAAATACATACATAAATACTACACATTATAAATAGATAATAATAATGACTAAAGGACTTAGAATTAACGGCACTAGACTTAATGCTACTTTGCATAAAACATGTACGGCATTTGGAGCAGCACATAAATATGGTAAATTAGATACTCAAACCGGAATGCAACGTATGGCATTATCTAAGGAAGATAAAGGTATGAGAGATTGGTTAGTAAATGAAACTAAATCTCTTGGATGTAAAGTTATAATCGATGAAATGGGTAATATATTTTCGATACTTCCTGGTAAGAAACAAGGAGCACCAACAGGTACAGGATCGCACCTTGATACGGTATTTACAGGAGGTAGATATGATGGTATCTTAGGTGTTCAAGCTGGTTTAGAAGTTCTCAGAACTTTGGTTGACAATCAGTATGTGCCAGAGTATCCAATCGCACTTATCGATTGGACAAATGAAGAAGGGGCTAGATTTCCTATTTCAATGGTTTCATCAGCAGTTTGGTCTGGTGATATTCCTTTAAAAACAGCATATGAACTTCAAGATGTTCATGATCCATCGAAAACAATTTTATCGTGTTTAGAAGAAATTGGTTATAAAGGTACAGTTCCATGTTCTCATAAATCAACACCTTTAAAAGCGCATTTTGAACTTCATATCGAGCAAGGTCCAATTCTTGAAACTCATAAACAAAAAGTTGGTATTGTAAAATCAGTTCAAGCTTTCAATTGGTATGAAATTACTGTTAAAGGTAAACCTGCCCATACCGGTACTACACCATTTTATCTTAGATCTGATGCAATGTTAGGAGTTGCCAAAATGATTATTGCAAGTAATGAGATTGCAAAAAAACATGGTGGATTAGCTTCAACAGGTATTGTTAACACAGACCCTGGGGCAGTAAATGTTATGCCTGAAAGTGTAATGTTTTCCCTTGATATACGGGCAGAATTAGACGAAGTTTTAGAAAAAATTGATAGCGAAATACGTGCTGCTTTTAATGATATATGTAATGATGCATCACTAACGGGTGGTGCAGCTGGTGGTGGAATATCTGTTTCATTTAAATCTTTAATTCCTTCTCCTGCGGTACACTTCCATCCTGATTGCGTTAAAGCTGTTACTGACGCCGCTGAAGAAGCAGTCGGAAAGGATTTAACTAGAGTAATGGTTTCTGGTGCTGGTCATGATTCTTGCTATACAGCTAAAATTTGTCCAACTTCAATGATATTCGTTCCTTCTAAAAATGGTTTATCTCACAATCCTTTAGAGTATACTTCTCCAGAGGATTGTGCTCTCGGTGCACAAGTTTTACTTGATGCTATTTTAGCCTATGATGCATCTCGAAAAGATTAGATGGTTTTTTTTTTTGTTTAATATCTATTTTTGCTTTTATTTGTTTACTTTTTTTATTTCTATTTTTATCTACTATTTATTATTTATTATTTGCTATTTATCATTGTTTACTATGTAATGGATACGGATAATACATTTGTTGGAATTTTTTAAAGATTAATTTATGCGTTCATACATTAGCACTATTTGTAAACTTTAGTTTTTAACTGCAAAATCGCTTACAGTAATTAAATCTGACAAAACAAACAAGTAATATTTTTACGCAGCAAATGAGAAATATTTTTTACAACGTTTCTATGCTAATAATACTTTTTCTTTTTTTTTTTTTTTTTTTTTTTTTTTTTCCCCTTG
>JAKTQT010000383.1:2278-19037 GCA_030579355.1 Botryozyma nematodophila | reverse complement strand
GAAAAGTGCATTCTTCCGTTCTGATAGGAATGCTAATGAAACCAACAATAATAATGCTAAAAATTTAAGTCCTTTACGAAAGAAAGCTAGTAGGGAAATTACTCATTTAAACAACGATTTTTCAAATGAATATACGTCTTCTTTATATGACGCTGATATGGGATTGGGTGCTTCCTCAATTAATAGTCGTGCAAGAACTATTAATTTACCATATGAACAATTATCTCTTGATGATTCTAGTAATACAAATAACCATCTACCCGGATCTACAAGGATTCGTTCATTAAAACAATTAAATGCTGCAGCTGCTGCAGCTTCTATTTTTCCTAATTCAGATGCGATTTCTGTTTTTCAAAAGAACCAAAGAAATACTTAACGCAGTTTTTATTTTGCTTGTGCATATATTTACAATACTTGTTTATACTTTATAAAATGTTTATATTGTTTATATTCTAAAATTCTTGTTTAGTTTATTATTTATTATTGTTTGTCCATTGTTCTAATTATTTATTTTGTACTAATCTATTTACTACATTTTTTTGACAAAACAGCATTACATTTAAATATTATTTGGTTATTGTATTTACATTGTTACTATCTATTTAAATTTATGTTTATTCTATTTATCTTTAATTATTGCTGATATTTATTAAAAATTGACTTCCAGCTCGTGAACCATACCGATCTAAAAAGACAATACTTTTAATTTTTTTAATGTCATCTCTGTCTTCTGTGCGACTTTTTTCTTCAAATAGCATAAGTCCAAAATCTATTAAATACGGAAATGTAGTTCCCAGGGATGGGGTTAATTCTTTACTTCCCTGAGCTTTGATTACATCCCCAAGAAGCTAAGTAAGGTTAGAATTTTATCATACGCTCGTGAAAAAAAAAAATAAATAAATAAATAAATAAATAAATAAATAAATAAATAAATAAATAAATAAAATAGACAATTGCATACTAATAAATAGTCAGTTACTTACAAAAACTGTGGTTGCTATACTATTATTTGAGATCATCTGAGAAAAAACATTAAAAATTTCAATCATTTGAGAATAACCTTGTGCCATATATCTTCCTATAGAATTGCTTGAAATAGAAGAAAAATTATCTATTATTATTATGATTTTATATTGAGTTTCGGGGTTTTTAGTCAAAAAATTCTTTAATTCATTTTCTGTTGTATTTTTAAAGTTTTGTAAATTTTTCTTGAGCATCTCCATATCGTAGACGTCACTAATAATTCGAATAGAATCTTCAGCAATAGTATTAAATAAGTCTTTGTTATGATTTTCCTTCAAGTTAATATTTGTAGAAATATTTCTCTTATTATATGTAGAAATTTCGTTTAAGATAACATTGGCAAGTTCCTGCGGTACAAAAGAACCTAAGGTATCTATCCACAATGCTAAAGTTTCTATATTTTCATTATTTTTTTGTAGAAGATGTTTTGCCATTGCATGCATTGCGAGTAATTGCATCTCTTTGTATGTGCTTCTTTCAGCACATAAGTGTATTATTTTTTGTTCTGGCCACTCTGCCCATTCTGAGTTTATTATGTTGTTCATATCGTAGTGAAAGTTATTTTCAAATCATACATTTACGAATTTTATTATAAGTTTGTAATTTTACAAATAAGTATATATATATATATATTTCTATCATAATTTTATACATTTTCGACATATTACATACTTTAGTATATTAAAGAAAATCGTGTATTTTTAAAAATATATTATAAAAAAATAAACTAAATCTTAGAAGCCTCTTGAAGGAGAGAATGGAGTTTTTTAGAAGACTTAAGAGCTTGTAAGTCAGAGTTTCCTCCAATATGTTTTCCATTAATAAAAATATTAGGAACAGTACGTTGTCCAGTCAATTCATATAACGCATCTTGAAGTTCATCTCCATCTTGCATAGTATTTAACTCAATTACCTTATAAGGAAAACCTTCTTGATCAAGAGTATCTTTTGCTGCTTTGCAATATCTGTTAATTAGCATTAATTACGTTGTAATATTAAATTATTATGTAATTTTAAAGGAAAATTGCGTAATAAGATTCCTTTCTAATGTAAGTGTACACAATTCTCGTGTAAGCGAGCCAGATTCAAAGAAAGTGGCAAAAAAGAAAAGAAAAATAATACTTACGGACAATATCTAATAAAATTTTGTTAGTAAAAAAGTAAATATATTGTCGATTATAAAGAAAAGCAATAACTTACGTTTTAGAAGCCACAAAAATAGGATTGGATTTTATGTAATTCTCAATTTCGCCCTTATATTTAGTAGCCATTGTGACGTATTTTCTTGAAGGGCGTTGTGTTTTTAATAACCTAAATAGAATACTCGTTGTAAATACTATTAAAACTGGAATAATCCAGTTGCTAATCTCTATATTGGGAAGAATTTTGAGTGAATGTTCACAAAAACAATAAGTATAAAAGTAGAAAACAGTATTTGGTGATTGTTTTTGTAATTTACTGTATAATAATAATCATATATATGTAGTCAATGGTTACGTCTTTGAATTAGCAACGGTAATTTGACGTTAATCAAACCATACTTAATATAGCCATTTATTTACATGGAAAACATAATGAATATAAAAAATAATATACACAAACATAATATATATATACACTATCATAATCGTAATCATAAATCATTCTATATACACCGCATCCACCATTTCCTTTATCCAAATGTATTATTATTTCCTTTAGGAACCTTTTTGCGAGCAGAAAGGCGCCATTCATTCGGATCACTAGAAAATCTGTTAAACATGGGTTGAATCTTTTCATATTTCTTTCTTTTACTCATAGTAGTAGGATCAGCAACTTTGAAAAAAGTCGGAGCTGCTTCAACCAGCCATTTTGGTTCAATGGTTGTAACTTGATGCATATATTCCTTAGAAGTTAATACTAACGTGTGGTAGATCACATATTCAGCAGGCTTTCTAAACAGTGCAGAGGAAGGATGTAAAAAAACTGGTGTTGATTCAATAAGCGTTTTGTATCCTTCTTGGGCATCTTTTTTTGCTGAATTACGAAAAAACCCTGTACATAGTGCCTTTCGCACAACATCAAGATTGTTACCACAAGAAGTAATCTTATGCTTATAACGTTCCATAATTCTAACCAATTGTAATCGAACATCTTCGGCTTTTCTCATGTTTCTACTCTGAATAAAATTGTCAAAACACCAATTTACTGAGCAGTTGTTACGTTTCCATTCTTGATACACATTTAAAAATGTCAGATGATCTCCATATGGAGAATGAAATTTCATCTTCTTTTGATCTGCTACCTCTTGCTTTTCTTTGGGTCTTGAAAATATATTAGGAACCGATAGCATTGCAACTATAGTTAACATTTCAGCCGAGCATCCCATCTCAACCGAGACAATTAAAACTTTTGCTAACGTGGGTTCCATCGGGAAATCTGCCATTTTTCTCCCCAATCTTGTTAAAAGACCCTCATTATCAAGAGCTGAGAGTGCATATAATTCCTCCAAGGCTCCAAGCATTGTATTCAATGGTGGAGAATCCATGAATTCAAATTCAAGTAAATTATTAATTCCCATTGCTTTTAACATTAATATAGTATGAGATAAATTCTGCCTTTGTATCTCGGGCATAGTATTTGGTAACATTTCATTCTCATAGGCTGATTCTGTATATAATCTATAACATTTTCCTGGTCCCGTACGGCCTGCGCGTCCAGATCTTTGTCTAGCTTGGGCTTGTGAAATTGGTGAAACAACTAAACTGTCCATTCCTAATTTAGGATCAAACGCATTTAATTTAACAAACCCTGGATCAACCACATAATAGATTCCATCAATAGTGATTGATGTCTCTGCTATATTAGTAGCAAATATGACTTTTCTGGAACCAGGAGGTGCTGGATCAAAAATCTTATTTTGCTCTTCTGTCGGAAGCGCAGAATAAGCAGGTAATATAACTAGCTCTGGTACTGAACTTCCAAGGGCCTCCATTCTTTGCTTCATAATAGCACAACTTGCGTCAATTTCTTCCTGACCAGTTAAAAATACTAAAATATCACCGGGAGGCTCTGATAAATGAATCTGCATCACTGTAATTAATGTTGCCTCCAAATAATCCGACTCAGGTTCTTTAGTATATAAAATATCTACTGGGTAAGTTCGTCCAGGAATAAAAACAATAGGGCATTTATTAAAATATTCTGAAAATCTTTCTGCATCAAGCGTAGCTGAAGTTACAATCAATCTCATATCAGGCCTTGCTCTTAAAGTTTTTTTCATTAAAGCAAATAATATATCCGTTGCAATAGTTCTCTCGTGTGCTTCATCCAACATTATCACTGAATACTTTGATAGGCTCGGATCCAACAAAATTTCACGCTCTAGCATACCATCTGTCATATATTTAATTTTAGTTAAATCACTCGTACAATCATCAAAACGAATAGTATAACCGACCTCTTCTCCGACAAAACAACCCACTTCTTCTGCTACTCTTTTTGCAACCGATATAGCTGCAACACGTCTTGGCTGAGTACAACCTATTCTTTTATCTTTTGCAAAACCAGATTCTGCTAAGTATTGAGTTATTTGTGTTGTTTTTCCGGATCCAGTTTCTCCGACAACTACTAAAATTTGATTTTCTTTTACAGCTTGAATTAATTGATCTTTTAATTTATAAACTGGTAAAGATTCTTTTTGACTTTTAATATCAGCTGCGGAACTTTTCTCTTTGAATGGACGAAAATATGATGGTTGATTCAAAACTGCATCATCCTTTTTCTCATTATTTGAATCATTATTATTATTTTTTGCGGAATTTTCTTTTAATTTTTTATTTCTCTCTTCACGATATTCTTGAGCTAACGTAGAACCGGTCATTGCAGCCCTGTTCATTGAACCATCTGGAGCTTTTACAATGCGTATTGGGGATAAATCTCTTGTGGCTTTAGTTTGACCTTTTAAAAAAGGTGGCTCTTCTTCTCTAATTTCAATGTCTATATCTTGTAAGTCTTCATCATCTTCATTTTGTTGATATGTATCATCATCATTATCTAAATCTGGATAGTCTTGTGCTGAAATTGCACCGGCTGCTATTAATTGTTTAATTTCCCATCTTTCTGGAGAAGTTAATTGAGTACGTTGACGTTTTCGGCTGAATCTATTTTCTCTATCATTGGATTCAAATTTTGAATAAGATAAATCATTCCCATTAAATTCATCATATGATTCATCTAAATTATTTGAATTGGATACACTAGATAGATCCTTACCAGTATTTTGATCAACTTCTTTCATTGATAAAGATATTCTTGAACTATTAATTGCAATAACTTTAACTTTAATCATTTGATTTTTTCGTAATACATCACCAGGATGTTCTACTCTTCTTTTTTGTAATATTGCACTAACATGTACTAATCCATCGACTCTACCTTTAACACCATATAATGTAACAAAAGCCCCGAAATCTTTTATATTTGTAACTTTCCCATTATATATTTTATTTAATTGAGGTTCTTCATCTAATTCTTCTTCATATTTGTGCGAATTCAAAAATGGGGGAGTACTTGACCGTTTTCTATTATGTTTTGATTTAAATTTTTCATTTCGATAATTACTACTAGGAGATTCATTTTTATGACGTTTATTATTTAATTTATTATCTGTATAATCGTTTTTCTCATCATCAAAAGTTGTTTGGAAATCATCTTCAGACTTTAGAAACTCAAAGGGATCATCTTTTAGATCAGGTAAGGCTAAGCCAGTAAATTCTTTTGAAACATTTTCTTTTTTTTCTTTTTTTTCAGACTCATTATTAAATTTTGAATCTTCATTATTTTTGTACTTTGGATGCATAGTCGTTACTAATCTGTGTATACTTTCACAAAAGGAATCAGGGAATTGTCCACCAACTTCCAAAAGTTTTTTCTTAAACGCATCGAAAGATGAAGACTCTTCATATAAATTAAGTATAAATTCTGCTAAAGTTTTATCATTTATTCCCGTATAATTTACCAACTCTGATGATATATTTGACAATAAAGACAATATTTCTAATTTATCTAACTCATCTAGTTCCTCCATTGTGTAAAGTAAAGTATATTTCTAGTACAGTTTCTGGTATTATAGCTTGTTACTAGTATATATATGTTAAAACTGGTAAACGATGTTATACTTTTTTACCAAGTTTTATGCGCATAAATAATGCATTCTATGTCTACTCAAATAAATAAACAAATAAATAAATTCACCTTTATATTTCCAATTCCACCTACTCAAGGAAAAAGTAATTTCGTTTACTTTTCTTCTTTTAAAGTTGATTTTTTTTTTTTTCTTGCGAGTTCAAAATAAAAACAAATAATAAATTAAATGATCTCGAGTTGCCATAGAAATAAGAATAAATATTGTTATGACAACCGTGGTGTTTTATTTCTCTATTTTTTTCTTTAACGTCAATAAAATTCAATTTAATAGAAATCTTGGACCAATGTTGGAATGAAAAATAATAAAAAAACATGATTTAAGTTGTATATATTTGTAAATATCAAAAGCTAATTACTATTTCTAGTTGATAGCAAAGTGTTTAAGTGTACTTAATGTTTCTCTTTATGTAGATTAAATATATTAGGACTGAAGCGTACTAATCATTGTGTTGTTTGCAAATATTATTGCACATGTGTAGATGAAACTACGATTGAAAACTTTATCAAATAATACAGTTTAATTTTTATTGTAGTCATATCCAGTCTAAATACAGACAAATATCTATGAATATACACGTATTCTTATTTTCACATAGTAATCTGCTTTTACCTGTGCATTTCTATGCTATTCGTTTCTCTTTCTTAATATGCTAAATATAAAGCAAAGTGTTTAGAGAGTTCACTTGTTTGGTTAAGGCGTAATCAAATGAAAGTGAAAGCATATTAATATGCCAATTAATATTAAAATTTAAATATAGTGTAATTGGTGCGGTATTTCGTATTAAATAATGAGCTACACTGATTAAGCATTTGATTTCTTGAGAATACATTAAGATTGGATTGGAATTTTTCCATCATATTTATATGGTAAAAAGAATTTTACCATTCTTTCCGACGGAATTTATTGCTGTAATTGATTTCTATTGAATTTAAAAATTCATAATATTAAAAAAGATTTGAAGATTGCTCCTCTTGTATTTATTTCTACATATAATACGTTTAGCAGATTCTGGTTTTTTGCTTAAAATCGTGCTATCTGCTTCTGTCGGTGTAATTTTTTTTTTTTTTTTGAATGTCTGTTTATTCAAGGCATTGTTAATTAAAAAAAACTTTGTATTATTGATAAATTTATTTTAATTGTATAAGTTAAAATACATATTAAAATGAATAAGAAAATAATTGAGGAATGGCTATCTATATTATAGAGGCTAACGCTTAGTATGTAGTAAGTAGTACAACTCAGTATCTGAGCAAGCTAGAAATACTTAAACAGTATTATGTGTTTAAGCTAAAAATTGAAGCATTGTGTATTTATTACTTTTTAATTTTGCATCTCGAAATGAGTTGGTGAATTCACTGAGCTTATACAATAAATTTTTCTTCAAAAAAGCCAAATAGAGTATCTTTTACTCTTTATTATTTTGTTTTACTTTAGACATTTAATCCAATTTTTTGATAAAAAGTTAGTATCAAGAATGGGATTTTTAAAATAAAGAATAAAAATAAAAAATGAAAAGTTTTATTAACTATATTGACTGTAAACATAAGTAATTTGAAATTAATAATTTAATAAGATTATTTAAAATAAATGGAAATATATATATATATATATATATATATATATATATATATATTTCAATATTTACAAATTCAGAAACCTAAAGTTTCAACATGGTATATTTCACTTATAAAATACCCAAATTTCAAATTTATATTTTATTAATTTCAATAGTGACCAATAGTGACCAATAGTTCCAATAATTCCAATAGTATAATAATGTAAGTAAGTCCAATAATTCAATAATTCCAATAATTCTAGTAATTCTAATAATTCCAATAGTTCCAATAATTCTAATAATTCCAATAATTCCAATAATTCCAATAGTATAATAATTCAAATAGTTCTAATAATTCCAATAATTCTAATAATTCTAGTAATTCAAATAGTATAATAATTCAACAACTCCAATAACTTCTACAATCTCAACAAGTTTAATAATTTAGTGTTTGATAATTCAATATAGTTTCGAGTTTATATTCTTATCCATGTTTAGTATGATTATTTTTTAATTCAGTTTCAGTTTCTGAATCTTTTTGCTTCCATAGATTTACCAAGTCATTAAGTGATTGATGGTCGTCCCAATGGGAATTAGGTTTTAATCGTGCCTGGAGAAAATTAATTACATCTTGTAATTGCATACCCGGTTCAAATCTAAACGTCTCTATCTTTCTGACAGGTTTTTTTTGTTTAGTTTTTTTCGTTGTTTTATTTTTAGTTGGTACATCATCTTTGCTTTCAATAATTGGTTGATCTTGTACAGGGCTATTGACGTCTTCCATGATGGAAATTAAATTTATACTCAATTTCTTATCTAAAGTTAAATTGATTTCAACTTTTGGAACTTCATTGATTTTTTTTTGATTTGCTATCTTCTTTGTTTGTTTCTTTGACAAGATTTTTTTATTTATTATGTTCGTTTTTTTTTCCAAGTATTCACTAATTTTGGTAAAGATTTTATTTAAGAAAGCCATTTTTATTCAATTTGTTAATAAGGAAATATTTCAAAGTATATTATGTTAGTTTTGTAAAAATATTCTTCAGTACGATATGTTTAATCTAATACAATAGAAAGATATGTAAAGTAATGTTTGCAAGAATAGTCGGTTATAATTGAAAAATTCACAAATGTTTTTTTATTTGCAGGAAGTTCCATTAGAAAGATTTGATAAATATAGAAAATAAATGCTGCTATTCTCTGTGGCAAAAAAATAAATAAATAAACAAATTGCAAAGTTATATGCAAAAATGAATTCCAAATTACTTATTTGTGTTCATTTTCGAATTCATTGTTTACTTTTGTTTATTTTCTTATTTTGTATTATTACGCTATTTTCCAATCTAATTGTTTTATTATTAATCACTCGCATTTAAAATAATGGTGTTTGCTATTAGCATATAATATTAGACACAAAACAATTTCCCTAATGCAGAACTGATCTAGAACCTGCCTCTTAACTCTATTGAAGAGATTTTTTTCGTATAAATTATTTATTTTAATAAATTGTGCTTTATTTTATAGTATTTTTGTTTTAGTTGCTTTTGTGCAATAAAACTGTAAAGCATGAAATTTTCAGATATTTTAATAATTTCAGTTTTAAATAATTGAATATTTTCATTGGAATTTCAATTAAAGGTGGATTAGACGTTTTATTTTTTATTTTTTTCTAGTCTGTTCTAAAAATGAAAAAGCTTTGAAAATTTGTCTTATACTTAAATTAGATTTTCGCATGTTTTTTTATATTTTTTTTTATCATTTGATCTCGTTGTTGGCTTTCTTCTCCTGTTTCCAAGCAGTTATATTGATTTTGTAGTGATTACACGATGAGAATTTATTGTAAGGATTATTATTACAATAATCATATAACTTTATAACCTACTTCCATTAAATTAAGAAATAAAAAGCAAAAAGTGGATTTTGACATAATGAATATATTTACCTTTGAATTAAGATTTTCGAAATTTTATAGAATTTAACATTTACTAATGTTTAAAATAAATTATTGAAAATAAAATATACTAGATTTTTAAATCTTATTTATTTATAATTTTTTACAGTTTATTTGGATTTAATAAGGTGAATTAATTTGAATAAGTATTATTTTCGATAGTATGACATCATTGCAGAAGAACAAAAACTGAATCAATATTTTTTTTTTCTAATTGGAATGTATAATTATTCTTTACGAAAATAACTAATAATCGCAATTTTATATATTAAAATTTACAAGTCTTGCTAATAATTAAACAAAAAAATTTATTTATTACATTTCGTACTACAGTAATTCGCTTTTTTAAATAATTATTTCAATCCATTGGTATTCGAATATACTGAATTTTTTAACGTTTATTTTTTTATTTACATTTAATAAAATCACATCCGCGCTCATTAGATCGTAATATGTTGTAATTAGATGACATTTATAGTTTGGGATTAAAAATCATCAGCAATCTACTATTCACGATAATAATATAAAATTCAACAGATATATCAGAGGGAAAACTGTTTTCCATTTTTTATTTTATTTCATTTTAAATAATCATATTTTGATTGATTTTATTTTGATTTCTTCGTATTGAATTTGTAATTCAAATTATTTTATTTTCAAGTAAAAGTAGACGGGAAATCGTTGCTATATACATGTATAGTCACTTGCAGTTAATTTTATTATATTTGTATATAATGATCTGATATTGTTTTTTTAATTTATTTTAAAATTAGTAGTTTAAATCAATGATTAATAAATGTATTATAATTTATCTTGAATTTCTCAATTGATTTTCAGATTTTAATTTATATTTTTCATCATTTTTAAAAAAATCTTTAATAATTTAAATTTAATAAAAATATTATTATTGTTTCGAATAAATCTGAAATATTGTTTAAAAAAAGTTAATAAAATAAAAAGTAAAATTAATAAACGATCAAAACTATTTAAAACTCATGAATATATTTCGAAAAATTATTTTATTTTTATAAGAATATAGTAAACTAATAAAATATATTTATCTACTTTATATTTGCTTCGTAATAATAAATTTCTTAAATGTAGGGCATAAAAAGAACAAAAACTGTTGCTATAAGAAAAAAATACATTATATTTTAGATTTTTCACAAAGTAACTTTCAAAAAGAATTAAAGAATTAATTTGTTTATTTAGTGCATGAGTCTTATGAATAAGAATTTACAATGGCATTAATTGGATTTAAAATAATTAATTATTTTATTTCTCGAAGTAGTAACGTCTACTAGGGGTAAAGCTAAAAAAAAAATAAATCAATATAATAGGATACAGTAATGCAAGATAATATACAATAATAATGAAAAATAATAATGTATAATAATAAACCAGTAGATCACAAAAGAATGTTGCCATTATAAAAAAGAGTCGGACGAGAAATATTTACTTTTATTTTATTAGATTTTTTTTAATAATTTATCACAAAATTCTCAATTAATTTCCGAAAATTGTTAAACTACTGTTTAAACGTAGATCACCGCTATATAATCCAGTCTTAGGTTAGACTAGGGAAAAGAGAATCAAATAGAGGAGAAACTTGATAGAAATTCAAATCTTTATAATTTTATAGAATTGAATTTCAAATTCTTTCAAGAAAATAATCATTGATTCTCATCAGACTCTTTTGTCTGTATACAGTTCATGCGCTAAATCTTCGAACGAAATCAAAAAGGATTTTGTTTTTATATAATATAGTATGTTTAAAGATGAATTGCACTCAATAAGCTTCTGACGCCTTGTTAGTGCATTTAGCTTATCAGAAGGAAATTCTTTTCGCTGAGACGCGACACTCTGAGAATAGGACTATATTCTGTTATAATTTTTATTTGTCACAGGTAATGTCACAGTGACAAATATAAAACCAATAATTTTAAATGATGGATCGAAAAATATTTGAGTTGATAAAGTTAATAAAAACTTATTATTTCTCCTTAGAAATTTCCTCATAAAGCTCGACCGAACTTTTTTTATCATATTCAGATGATATGGGAAAACTTACCTTTTCAACGCGGGAATTTCATCACTATAGTTTATTCTAATGCATTTAAAAATTAATTAATATTGGGTTACCTCTGACTTTTTTTTCTCATGATTTTTCTACCTCTTTATAAACCTCGTAAGAGTTTAAGCTTTTTTTTTTTGTTTATTTTCAATATATTCTATCTGTTGAACCAATGATCTTTTATTTTCTCATACAAATCATTCTTTATCACGATGGCTAAGGTATCCCCAATTGAAAATTATTCGGTATTTTACTGGAATTCATATATGGGTACTTTTTCGGATCCGGAAAAAGACTTTTAAAACTGACATTATATGCTTATCCCACATTTATATACAACTCATTATATACTGTTTTTTTTATTTTGAATTGTCTGCTTGAAATCTTTTATAGTGATAGCTTCATGAAATAAATCAAGTAAAGAGTCCGCGGGTTTTTTTAGGAGTTTTTTAAACAACTTATCAATTTTATTCAAATTTAATGATTTTTCATGATTTTTTTAATATTTTCTCTGATTCTTTTATCTCATCCAAGACTTCCATTTCTGGAAGAATTAAAATATTACAGGATATCTTATTATTGATCTTGCCTGGCATAAATTCTATATTTTTACTTCGTCTAAGTAATTTCGTCATCCGTACGCATTTTTACATGCGTGTTAAACTGATTGATTAAGTCATTAAATTATTTTTTTCTGTTCCTTCATCAATTGTTTTGTCTACTTAAAAACCATTTCAGATCGAAGAATTAGCCATATTACTAGGATTGCTTACTATAAAGATACATTATGTAAGCTCGTTGGCTAGTAGATTGATGTTGCCATATTTTTTGTACTCGAGTGCTGTTTTTTTGAATTGTTTTGTACAAAGTTAATTTTCGTGGCAAGATCTTTTATTTAATTTTTTTACCGCAATCAAGAAAAGCGTCATAGGATAATTTATTCATAAGACCATCTTTATCTTGCCGAAATAGGCTTTCATTTACCAAAGATATCATTTAATTTCTACTATTGAAAAACAACCTGATTCAAATATATTAAAATCATTTCGAAAGAATTTCGAGTTTAAAATGAGAAAGCTCAATTCGCTTAAAATAAAACATCCATTTTTGCTTTGAATTTATAGTAATAATACTGTCTATTTGGCGACAATATATCAATTTTTAGTCAGAAAATTAACAAATTTCAGCATTGATTTGATGGATTAGGATCTTTTATACGCCCTTAGACAAAAAAAAGAGAACAGATATATTTAATGAAAACAAGGAATAGTATATACTCTTCATTTGTTTATTTTGAAAGTTGACATCAAATAAATATAACATTTGTTATGAATTGAATGTACTAAATGTTTTTTTTTATTTTTTTATGCCTTTTTGTTTTTATTTCTAATAAAAATCCTGGAAGGACTCTCCTTTCTTTCTATTTACTTCGTTTTTATCTTAAATTTTATATTTGTTGTTATATAGCATTTTTTTTGATGTTGTCTGTGTCGTAGTATATATTGATTTAAGCGTATTAGCCAGTATTAGGATTACTAAATATATTATTTTTTATAGTTTATTTAAAGGCCTTGTGACAGCAGAAAAATACACAAAATTGAGAATCATTTTTAGATGTAGAGGTGCTACATTGTCTATAATAATAATGAAGACTTTTTAATTAAACACATTTGTGGTATTTCTCGCAAAAATACGCATTGAGTTGGTTATTCAGGCACGTATCAGCAAAAATACTAACTTGCAAAATACGAATTATCAATAAAGCAATCAATATAAAGAATATTAGTGTGAAGATTTAAAGTAACTGTTAGACATAAAATCTAAAGTAAAATATGATCTATAATTTAATATTTTTCTAAATAATTTTTAGAAGATATTTTTTTATGCCTTATTTGGAATAAATAGTCAACAAATATTTAATAAATAAGAAGCCTTTCCTGAATTTACAATAAGTCATCATAATAGAATTATAATGAACAAGACGTTATTTCAATATTTATACATATACTTAGAGAAAAGAATGGTACTATGATATTTAGATTTTTTCTTGATTTCCAATATGGTGCTAATTTTTTAATAATGTATAGTACAAAAGAAGTTTTAAATTTTCCAACTTTAACATAAATAGTGCTTAAACAGTCTAACTTTTTCTGACTGAATGCGTATTCTTCCAACGAGCACGTATAGTCGAATTAATTTATTATAAACGTACATAGATATATATAATATTTAATTCAGCAAACAGATAGGGAGATTTGGTTTGAAAGTCATTTTATATAATTTTTGTAGATTCCCAAAGCTTTAATTGGGAAATAAAGCTTGTAATTCGGATATTCGATCATACAAGATCGATTAAATACACCCTCAATTTCTTCGTTAGGCCATTCACCACTTTCATATTGTCTTTTCATAATGAATTGTATACCTCGTTTGACAACATCCTTTTTAGGATATTTCGCATACATTAATGATAATACAGCCCAAGAAGTTTGAACAACTTGAGAATGAGTTTCTGGAACATAATAATTCAATTCACAGCTTCTTATGGATTCACCCCAGCCACCATCAAAATTTTGTCTTAATGCAAGGAAATCACAGCCTTTCTGCACTACAGTCGAGTTGTCGTAATATTCACCTTTAGCTAAACCTAAAGCTTCACATGCAAACATATGGGCATAAGTAAAACACACGCCCCAAGATCCGAACCAAGATCCGTCTACATCATTTTGTTGATTTTTAATAAATTGTATGCCTCTATCAATTGCCAAATTAATTTCTTCACTTTTATAATCATTAAACTTGTTGAAATAGCATAAACCGATTACTGTTGAATCAGTACATTCTACATATGGATATTCAACCATGACTCTGCCAAAGACCTCGACAGGGGATAAATATTCAAGTAAAGGGGTTGACCTAATAGGTTCATATGAAGAGAAGGAACCAAAGGAAAAGTTTCCTACATTTTGTAAGGATAATAAAGTATCAACAGCTCGACATAAGCTTTCATTTGTGATCTTTGAATATTTATCATTCCACCAGGGTAAGTTTTGTATTAATAAAACAGTTTTTAATGCTTCTGCGGTACAATCTGAAACTGTATAGCCTTGTTCAATAGTTGAGAAAGGCCAACAACCAACTCTTCCTTCTCTATAAGAATTTGGAATGGGTTCATCTTTGATTTGGGATCTTGCTAAAAAATCATAACCTTTTAATATAAAGTTTTTAAATTTGGGATGATTAGCATAACCAGAATCAATTATAGATTGAAGAGCGAAACTCGTATCCCATACTTGTACACCATTAGTACCCATCATCATCATACCTAAAGGTGACATGTATAAGAAGTCAACAAATCTTTCTTTATGTTTAATAAAGTTTTCAGAGTTTGCACCTTGAGAGAAATATACAGCAATTGCATTTAAAACATTATTTACAGGACCAATATCAAGGTATTGAGAATTAATATCTTCGTAATGAATTAAATTTAAAACTTTTTTAATTGCAGATTTTTGTATATATTTTGATTTGAAAATTTTACTTGATTGCCATTTATCTATAAAATAATTAGAAATATCAAGAATTTTTGTATGTGGATAATAAAGATCTTGTTCACATACATTATTTCTATTTTTTGAAAAATCAATTTTATAATAACCAGGGGAAGCATAAATTTCCAACCTAATATCTTTTAAAAGATCATCAAGCTTAGCTTGTTTTTTTTCACTATACAAATAACTTAATGGTAAATATACAGCTCTAGTATGACACCACCATCTACCAGGATGAATTGGTAAAGAATAGGGTAATAACCAAAATTCAGGGGGGATTGGATTTACACCTTCCCATGAATATAAATTTAATATTGCAAGCCAACATTTACCCCAATGTGGGCAAGCTAATGCACCACCAAATTTGTGTAAAGTTGATCTTGCTTTCACTAGGATCTCATTATCTGGTGGTACTCCACATAGTCTTAGAACAACATAATTCATGCATGTCCCAAAGCAAGTTGATTTATCTTCGGTATGAAGACCCCAACCACCATCATTAGGGTTTGAAAAGTTAACAAGATATCTAATAATTTCAATTCTCCATGGATCAGGTAATTTTGTATTTGTGACATAATGGGCTGTTACTAAACCAATTAGTAAAAACATTGGCCCACCATATTCACAAGTCCACAGTCCATGTTCAGTTTGCAAACTAGATAAAAAAGATAAACCTTTTAAAAGCGGATCTGTATCGTTTTTTTCCTTATTTGAGTCGTTTTTTTCATATGCAATATCATGTACAGTATCATGTGCAGGATCAATTGAATCATTATTATCTTCTACATCATTTATAACTATATTTTTCACAATAGGTTTGAATCCTAAGGCATATTTTTCGTAGTTTTTCATTTCATCTCTGCTTGAACTTTCCTCGTTTAGATAAGTCCATTGATATCTTCCTATATCATTTAAACGAAGTCGCCATCTTTTGAGATCAGTATATTCAAATCCTAATTTTTTTGCAATATCCTCTCTGTAAAGACCACTTCCACTTTGGAAATTCATAATGAGAGATTAATAAAATATGTCTTTATTATTATTATTATTTTAATACAATTGTTGACCATGTTTGTGACAAAAGTGGCAAAATACGGGGTTAGGTTTAAAGATGTTATGTATGGTATTTTTATAGTAATTGTAGAATTTATTATAGTATTTATTATAGTATTTATTCTAGTATTTATAGTATTTATTCTTATACTATTTATCATTATATATAAAATATGTCGTGAAATACGAGTAAAATACATAGTATAATAGTATTAAAATTTAGCTTTTTATTATTCTTAATCTACTCAGAGTTTGGAATCTGAGTTTCATATTGTTTATAGTTTGATAATATTTATTCTAATTATATTATAACTTAGTAGGCCAGATATTTCCATTCTTATAATTTATTATAACTAAAACATGT
>JAKTQT010000381.1:0-11166 GCA_030579355.1 Botryozyma nematodophila | reverse complement strand
TGTGAAATTTTTTTTTTTTTTTTTTTTGAGTTTAAGTGTTTATTAAAAAATAGTTACGTAGAATGAGACACCAATTTTTTTTTCTAGTTAGTCGATTTATTTGCCACGACTAGACTAGATATATTTCTGAAAATAGTAAAAGAATGAACCTTATGTATATATATATATATATGTGTGTGTGTGCTATAAATGATTATTCAGATGCGTATTTATTCATTTTTAAAGACTATAGTTACTAATTTGTGAGCAATATCGTAAAAGATTGTCCATATCCTCAGTATTTACAATAATATTTATAGTAGTATTCACAATAATATTATATCAGTACTCTCATAAATTTAAAATATTTATGAATAGAATTTTGATCCGTATACACTATAACCTAAAAAATACTACAGTTTTTCATAGGTTACAAATATAATCATACTGTTTCCGTAATGATTAATTCTTGACGTACATAGATAACAGAGCACACATTTATAAAAAAAGTATCAATTTAAATATTGCAAATACTGTAGATCAAATAAATATAAATTTAAGATAATAGTTTTTAATGAATTTCCTTTTTAATCTATAATTAAGAAATATCATGAACATTCTTTTTTAATTACTTTGTTTTCTAATTAGGTAGACATTAAAACCCTAGCTTGTTAGCGGGGTGAAAAGTAAATTACTATTGAAAAAAAAAAAAAAAAACCCTACGGTTGAACGATAATACCCTAACTTTATAGATAATCATCTTCTTTATTTTATATAGAAAATCTGTTATCTATAATGTGTAGGAAAGAAAAAAAAAAAAAAGAATACCCTCCAGCCTGCATAAATTTTTTTACTCTTTTTTTATTCTTTTTCTTTTTTTTTTTAAGAAATGATTATTTTGATGAGAAATTAATTATTGAGACGATAAAATTTTATCATTTAATTTGTTATTTTTTTTTTATTTTTTCTTTTTTTTATAGCCTGACTAATCCATATTTTGTACTAAATTTTAAAGCTTTAAAGGGAAATAATAAGAGAATTTTCTACCTAAATATTTTATTGAATTATTTATTATAATATATTTATTTTTAAATTTAGTTTGTCTAATTTTCTTTAATAATTCTATTTGTTTATTTATTCTGAAATTGCCTTCTAATAAGATTAAGAAAATAAGTAGATTCATGGATGAATTTCAAACACAGACACAAACATTAAATGAAACACCTCCTATAGAAGATAATGGATATAATGAGAAGGCAAAATTAGGAACCTTTTCAGGAGTTTTTGTTCCTACAACATTAAACGTACTTTCCATTCTTCTTTTTTTAAGGTATGGATTTCTTTTGGGACAAGCTGGAATTTTGGGAATGCTAGGTAAGTCTATTTATTTTTGAAGAATTTATTTAAAGAAAAACTTTATTATTAATTATTAATTTTTATTTTTATTTTTATTATTATATAGGAATGTTGTTCTTAAGTTATTTTGTAAATTTATTGACTACTTTGTCTATCTCAGCCATTTCAACAAATGGAACTGTACGTGGTGGTGGTGCTTATTATATGATAAGCAGAAGTTTAGGACCGGAATTTGGCGGTAGTATAGGTTTAGTTTTTTATCTAGGTCAAGTTTTAAATTCTGCTATGAATGTAGCTGGTTTTTGTGAACCATTAATTACAAACTTTGGTAAAGATCAAGGTAGAATTTATGCCTTTTTACCTAATGGAACTTGGTGGGAATTTCTATATGCTTCTATTTTATTATTCTTTTGTACCCTTTTATGTACAGTAAGTTCATCAGTTTTTGAAAAAGCCGGTTACTTATTATTTATAATTTTATTAATTTCAACTTTTTTAATAATAATCACAGCAATATTTCAACCTCCTTTCTTTATTCCTGAATACAGTATTATTTATACTGGAATTTCTTTTCGAACTTTAAAACAAAATTTTTTGCCACGCTTTACTAAAAATGCGGCCGGCTCAGACAGGTTTGACAAAAGAGAATCTTATAGGCACTTATTTGGTATATTTTATCCTTCCACCGCTGGCATATTTGCTGGCGCTTCTATGTCGGGCGATTTAAAAAACCCTTCAAAGAGTATACCCAGTGGTACTTTGTGGGGACTTTTACTTACTTTTATTACTTACTTTTCTGTTATAGTCTTTATGGGTGCTTCATTACCTAGACAGTTATTGCACAAGGATGTTCAAGTATTACAAACCGTAAGTTTAAATAAACATATAATAATCTTAGGGGAATTTTCAACATCTTTATTTTCAGCAATTGTAAGTATTATTGGTGCCGCTTCATTGCTTCAAGCTATTAGTAAAGACAAGTTATTACCAGATTATGAGTTTTTTGAAAAAGAAACAAAAAATGGTCCTATTCGTGCAATATTATTTTCATATTTCTTATGTCAACTTACTTTATTTTTTGATATTAATCAAATTGCAAGCTTCATCACTATGGCGTTTTTATTGACTTTTTTGATAACAAATCTCGCCTGTTTCTTTTTAAAAATATCAAGCGCCCCAAATTTTAGGCCTTTATTTAGATATTTTACATGGAAATCGGCTCTTTTAGGGTCTATATTTAGTTTTATGATTATGTATGTTTGTGATGGTGCATACGCAACAGCTATGTTCAGTATCGAATGTTGCTTGTTTATATTAATCCATTTGTTTTCCCCTGCTAAACCATGGGGAGATGTTTCTCAAGCACTCATTTATCATCAAGTGCGAAAGTATTTATTAAGATTAAGACAAGATCATGTCAAATTTTGGAGGCCACAGATTCTTTTATTTGTTGACTCCCCTAGGTCATGTTGGAAATTAATTGAATTTTGTAATTCCTTGAAAAAAGGTTCTCTTTATATTCTTGGGCACGTAGTTGTTTTAAAAAATTATGATGAAGATTCGGACGCTTGGTATGGAGAAATTAAAAGACAGGCTCTAGCTTGGAGAAAAATTCGTGATATGTCGAAAATTAAAGCATTTATCCAAATACTTCCAGCTCCTTCTTTGACGTGGGGGGTAAGAAACGTTACATTATCTTCAGGTTTAGGTGGAATGAGGCCTAATATTGCCGTTATTGGGTTTTTTGAAACTAGAAATAGATTTTTAATTGATTGCGAAAAGAAAAAGCAACAACAAAAATTACAGAATCAACTCTGCAACAGGAAAATTAGCGGTTTTCATCAGCCATCTAATAGTAATGGTAATTATTTTTCAATAGAGCAGCAGCCAAACCAAAAAATCCATATGCCTTCAAATAACTCTACATTAAATTCAAGTAGAAACTCATCGTTACCTTCTTTACCAACTGACGAATGTCGCATTGAAAATCCTGTAAAAGTGACGGAATGGGTTAGAATAATTGAAAATTTAATTAAAATGAAAATAAGTGTTGCAGTTGCAAAAAGTTTTCCGAATCTGCAGCTACCGACTAAATTACAAAAAAATTGGCCTTGGTTTGAAAACGACTTCACAATGGAAGAAGATTTAAATGAAAATTTTGTGCTAAATAGTTTAAAAAAAAATACAAAATGCTCTAATTCAAAAGATGAGGAAATAAAGAAGAAGAATCAGACAAAGAGATTATGTAATGGAAAAAAGTATATTGATTTGTGGCCTATTCAAATGAGTGGAGCGCTCATAGATTCATCAGGAGAACGTTCGATTTTAATGACTAACTTTGATACATACTCTTTAATTTTACAAATGGGTGCAATCCTTCATACGGTCTCTGCTTGGAAGGAAGAATATGATCTCCGCGTTATCGTATTTGTTGAAGCCGAAGACGAAGTTAAAGAAGAAAATGATAGGATTTCTCTCTTGTTAGAAAAACTTAGAATTAGAGCTACTATATTAGTATTATGCTTATCAAATTGTGGTCTTCATAGCTATGATGTTATATTAAGAGGAAAAGAAGATCAAACTGGTGAAATCGATTTAATTTTATCTGATGATAACTGGTGGAGACAAATTAAAGTTTCAAGAGAAACAAAAAAGAAAAAGAAAAGCCCATCAAAAAAAAAAGATTCAAAGAATTTTAATTCTTTTACAAAAAAAGATGCAAGCTTTACATCTCTAGATTTTCAAAATTCTCCTGTGTCTATAGTTTCTAAAGATATTACAGATAAGATTAATTTTCACAAGAGAAGACATACAATGTCTCAATTGCACTCTTTAGGGGTTTCTCTCAATTTACAAACACATAATTTAGTTGATGAACATCTATATGATGAATCTGATTCTGATTCAGTTATTACTAATGATATTAACTATTATTCAGACTCTCATAATGATTACCAAAAAAAAAAGTATAGTCAGTCTGATGAAATAGAGGAAGAAACTCAGGATAGTGATTATTCGTACGATGAAAATTTTCATAAAATAAAAAAAGAAACAAATTTAATAAGGCCTCACACTTTTGGCAATGAAGAACTAAGTAAATATTCTCTATCTAATAAACTTTCCAAAAGCTCTGAAAATATTTTTAAGGCTGTTTTTGACGATAAGGCTTCAAAAAGCTTGCTAAAGCAAGATAGCAATATTACCGATTATGGTTCAATAGGAAGATCTAACCTACCTAATGAAGAATCTATTTTTGAATCAAAATTCGATTTGTGTCAAGAGAAAGGTTCGAGCTCAAATAATAATTTAATTGATAAGGATAAAAATGAAATTCCTAATAACTTTTCCCATAAAATTATTAATAAAAAAAAAGAGAAGCTAGCAAAGGATTTTTTAAGTCATTCGTTGGCTGCTGATGACTCGTTTAATTCCCGGCCTCCGCCAGTTTCTAGAGCAGCATCTCGAAGAAATCTTCCAAGTTTTTTATCTCGCACAACACCTATTGCAACAGTTAATCCTGATGCTGACGATATCGTAATTCCTTCTATAATGTTTACGGAGGATATTAATAGTTTAAAAAGTCGAGCCATCAGTTTAGTTGATAGTGGGGATGTAAATAAAAGCTTAAGCAGATCTGATGTTGGGGAGGTTAAATCAGAACCAAACTCTTTTCGAAAGTTTAAAAAGAAATTATCTAATGTTAAATCGTCTTCATTTGGTAAAATTAGGGATTTGGATTCTTTAATAGGTAGCTCAAACGGCAATGTTTCTAAAACAAAACATGTTAATGTAAACCCTGACGAATTTGATAGTGGTTCTGTCAAGAAAACTTTCAACTCATATGAAGGATCATTAGAAAATAATAGTAAGAATGATGATGAAGATAATAGATTCATCTACGATGATTTAAATATAGGAAGAGGCAAGGGAAATATAAATAATGTTGAAAATATTTTTACAAAAAGGTTCAAGCACAGGATTACTTTTAATGACGCTCCTGCGATAGCACAACATATTATTTTGAATGAAGCCATGAAAAAAACTTCTAGTGAAGCAGCAGTAATCTTTACTACTCTTCCTATTCCTTCTATTGGAACGCATAAATCGGTACAAGATTCTGTAGCATATGTTAGGGAGTTAAAAGTTTTATGTTATAATTTACCGCCTACTTTACTTCTGAACTCACAATCAATCACGGTTACCACTTCATTATAAAATTTAAAAATATTTAATTTATGAAATGGTTACACTCCATAATAATGACTTTGAAGTTTCCAACCTTATTTATTATATAAAAATATAATAAGCTGAGAAAAAAAATGTGAAATAATCAATCTACGATATTTTAGAACAGTGATAAAATATTTCATCTTTGTAATGATACTTATAACTTATTATTTTTTACGAATTCGTTTTAACTTGCTACTTTGTAGTACCTCGTTATCATTGTCTTTAGATTAGAATAGCGGGGGGAGTTTGTAGTTATTTGTACTTTTGTAATACAGATGTTTGTGACTTGTGTAATATGGATATATATGTGCCTGCACCTATTGTAAAATTTAATATGATATTTACTCTAAGAACGATTTTTGATACAACCAATATTTGCTTCGAACAGGATCATATTTTGTTGCTAAAAGGTCATAAGCAGATTTAGATATTGAAGTACTATGACTATCCCCTTTTAAAGAATTAATTTCTGCTAAAAATTCTAAAGCATGAGTAGATTGAATATTACCCTTAACATCTTCCCAATTGCTCTCAATATTTTGATTATGATTTTGACTCAGAGTACTTTCAATTTTATAATCAGGAAATATAGATACATATTTTAAACATTCATTTTCAATATCAATTATTGGTGTATTTGAATAATCTAGTACACCTCTTAAATATAACCAAGGAGATTGATTTTGAGGAGCTAATTTAATGGCATCAAATGCATAATTGATTTCATTATTAATTAAATCTTTAGATAAACTTAATTCTTTTAATTCTTCATATAAAGTATTATTTTTTTCTTCTCCATTAAGTTTTTTAAGTTTTGCAATTTTTTCATGACCAAAAAGGATGAAATATCTATGATTCCAAGCAGAATTATTCAAAACATCAATTCCAATCAACTTATTAACAAAGGAAATTTCCCTTGAAATTACTTTATCTTTAATATTAAAATTTAAAGCCCATAAATTAAATCTTTGTACTAAAAATTGTCTATAAAGCCATACATGATAATTTTTAGCATCATCTACAAACATTTTTTCTGTGAAAATTAATTCTTTATCTATTAACTCACTTAATGACTTAATATTTTCTGATAGGATTTCATTATTTTCTTTAATTTCTTGACGTTTTTTTATAATAGCTTCAAAAATTGATTCTCTATAATTCCATATTTGATAATTTTTTGGATTAGCTTCAGCAATTTGTTCAATCCAACTTAATTCATTAATAAGTTTTTCGATTGCATTATTATTATTATTATTATTATTATCATTTGTCTGTGCTAGTAATATTTCTAATCTATACGCCCATACAGTATAATGTGCAGCATTCATATTAATTATATCCGAGGTTAATGCTAATGCTCTATTAGAAATTTCTTTAACTTGCATTAGAGCACACAAATAAGCAGTTGCTTTTAAATAATCTTTAGTATAGGCAATAGGAGCTATTTCATTTTTATTATCTTTACGTAAGACTGGTTTTACATCGTCCCATGAGTAATTTTTTTCGTATTCCATTTTTATAATATTCAAAATAATTATATATTGTTTATGATTTCCAATTAATTAAAATTATTTTAATCTACAGATTTTAAATATAATTATTAAAATTATTTTAATCTACAGATTTTAAATATAATTATTAAAATTATTTTAATCTACAGATTTTAAATATAATTATTAATTTATTGATATCTTATTTATAATATATAAACTGAACAATTTGGGGTTTATTATTAATATAAATTTTGGAAATTAAAATATAATCAAAGGTTCCTATAGAAATTTTAGATTTATTGCGATTTTACTTGAGAACAAAGAAAAAAATACAGGTTTTTATTATTGATTGTATAAATGTTTGTTTCTTGTTATTAGTCTATGTATTGTGCAAATATTAGTTTATAAACATTACAGTGTTATTTTTGCATGTTTGTATGTATATTTATATGTATACATTCGCAACATGCAAAATACAGTGAGTGCTTATTTATTTATCCATTTAATGCATTAAATTGTTGCTGGTGGATTTAAAATATACAGCAATTTATTGCAAGTAATTATAATAAGAAAGACAATTAACTTGATGTTTATTTTTTGTATTACTATATTACATCAATTCCAGGTAAAGTTAGTTTTACGGCATCAAATTTCTAATGTCGGTTATATGAATGGATAGGTATCCAAGTATGAATAAAAAATAATATGAATAATCTAAATAAACTAATATAAACAATGTAAATAATATAAATAACGTAATATAAATAAAATAATATAATATAAATATAAATGTAAAGAATATAACAAAAAAATTTTTGCAAATACATTATACCACCATTTATAACAAAATTAACTTATTCTTTCTGCAATTAATTCTCTTATTTAAGAAAAAAGTTTGAAATTTTGATAACTGGTTTGCATCATTATATTTGGAATAGATATCATTTTTTCTATTACTATTAAATAAATAGATGATATAAGTGGGAAATATTAACGTAAATTTATGCTATTGTTAACCAAGATGAGAATATCGTTTTAGCTAAATTTTTGCGAATTTACAACATGAAATTTATACACTTTAGTGTCTCAGTATATTATTCTCAAAAAGACAGTCTTATGTTCATATCAATCAAATTTTTTACTTCATAAATGAAATAAATGAGAAGAATTTCAATAATTTTCATTTCGAACTTGAACTTGAATATAAATACAACTGGGAACAAACATTTTACGCTTTCCTGCACCATTTGAAACCATTTACTGCACCTTCTTAATCGACTAAATAAACCAAATATAATAAAAAAGCTTAACTTTAAGTTTATTTTCTGTAAAAAATTTTTATACAAATAAATTCTTTGATAAATTATTTAATAATCATTTTTAAAAAAAAAAAAAAATCTTAACTACATACTTTATTGTTTAAAGATTAAAATTTACTTGATAATAGCTTCTTTAAATCTTATAAAATATCTAATTAACCGTAATGAATAAAGTTTTCAAAAACCGTCTTTGTCCTTAGCTATTTCTAGACGGTCATGTCTTGCATTAGCGGGAAACACTAATTAAATACTAATTAAATTTAAAATGGATATTATTAAGAATTTGTCGTAATTTTTGTCATTACCGCTTAACTAAATTTTAATATTAGCTGAAAACCTCTTATCTTATCTAAACATTTGTAATGAACTTGTAATTTCAAGTGTAGATATTTTACTTAATTATAAATTATTACTTTTCATCCTAGAAAGAATACTTTAATACATAATCAAATTGTTCCTAATATTTAGTTTTTGTGCCTTAAAATGATTATTGTTGCTCAATTGTTAACTCCTCAGTCTTTTGCTCCATATGGGTCAGTTATCTCTTCCAAAGATCAGCCATCAAATATAAAATCAACTGGAGCAAATTATGGATCTGCTGTTAAATTATACAAAGTTTCTCCTGTAGAAAACAAATATGCAAATGCACCAAGTAAAAAACCTTCTACAGCAAATTGGAATCTTTTTAGATGTTCTCCTCCTAAAAATTTAAAAATAGATGAAAATAATTTCTTAATGTATAATGCTCCCGTATTAGAACGTCATCCGTTTTCTACACAAACTTTTCTTCCTTTGGGTAGAGATAAAAATAGTACAGGTTATTTAGTGATCGTAGCTGGAACTGCATCAGGTATGTTTTTAAATAATAAATATTTATTTTTAAATTTATTTAATATTATATATTTACTAACTATTAAGATGGTAATCCAGATTTAAGTAAAATAAAAGCTTTCGTAGCTAGTGGTGATCAAGCTGTTACATATGGTGTTGGTTAGTATTATTTTTTTTTTGTGTAATTTATCAATTAGTTTTTTTATTTACCTTCACGTTTAGCTAACAACATCAGCAACTTGGCACGCTCCTATGGTGGCATTAAAAGAGGTAAGTTGCTTGTTTACGTATTTTATTCTTTTAAATATTAACTATATGTAGACTCTTGACTTTGCTGTCCTAGTACATGAAAATGATGTTCAAAATGAAGATGTCCAAGAGGTTCATTATGATCCTCCTTTAACTGTAAAATTTAATTATATAGATACTCCATTATCCAAACTTTGATTTAATTATATTTATTGTATTACTATTTTAATTTTATTGTATTATCCATCTGTATCATTTTATTCTTCCGAAAACTTTTATAATTTCACGTCCCAATTTTATTTTCTCAGGATAAATTCTTGCGTAAGACACCAAAACACAAGTGAATATCGAAAAAATGATCGGCTCCATTTTTTTAAAATATTCTGAATTTGGTAAAGGTAATACAGATAAAGCATATGGGAACACGAATAAAGCTAATTCACTTCTACGTGATTGCTCTTCTATAAATAAACTCAGACCGCATACTAAACAACCAAGAACTGGTCCGAAAGTTTCTCCATATAATTCCTTTCTCTTAGGTTTATATATTTTATCTCCTATTCTCGTTCTTACCAAACAAACAGAATACCAAATAGATGCAACAAATGTGGCTAAAAATGCTGAAGATCTTGATGAGGAAAGAAAGGCTTTTAATAAATACGAGCGAGTTCCTTTGATTCTGTAAGATTTTAAGCGGTATAATAAATTCAAAGGTAGATACACCATTAATGCTAATTTAAAAGTTCTTTGCCATCTCCATAAAGCATGTAATTCGCAATTATTACAAATATTATTGTGTACTAATTTGCATGGTAATGGTACAGTTTTTGAAACATCACCTAATTCCGAATCTAAGCCTATTCTTTCTGCATATGCTTTCAAAGGCTCATTGTATTTACTTTCTTTTCCATATATTATATTTCCATTTCTTATCTCTCTTAGTGCATAAATTAAAACTTGGTCCATGTTGGCCATGTTGGTAATCCATTTAACATAGGTTGGATACAGTCTTTCAGGATAGTAAAACCAACAAAATAAGATAATAGAGCACGATAGACAAAACACTAAAACACTAAAATTGTCAAGTTTTTTTTTATTATTTATTTTCAATCTTATAACTGCATCAAATGTTCGCGTGATAATAATATAAGTTAAGAGTAGAAGTTTTTTATTTGGCACTGACTTTTTTGATTTTTTTGATTTTTTAAAAAATCTAAATCCACAATAAGAACCAAGGAAAACGCTTATCAAGGATATTCTAAATTTACTAATTTTAGTATTATTAGTTTTATTTTTTAAACAGATTTTCAGAAGCTTCTCAACATTCCTAAAAGTAAAAACCAAAGTAACAGAAAAGAGTGGAAATTTTGACTTTAAAACTCCCTTTTTAATTATAAAAACTGATTTTTTGATAAATTCAATTAACTTTTTTACATCAAATTCTTTAAAAATTTCTTGCAAAGTATTTGAACTTAACGAAATTATCCGAGGACCTACCGTGACTAGATATGAATATAGATATATTTGCAGTAGTGTGAGTTTTGGATCTCCAACATTACTTCTGTTTAGATTACAATTCATTAATTTGTTCAAGTATTGAGGTTTTGTTAAATTCTTCATAATGAATTGAATAATTAATTTTTTTTATAGTTTAAGATTTATCCAGTCTACCGTAGCTTTTTATTATTTCTATTAAACTTGTATTTATT
>JAKTQT010000380.1:4430-16283 GCA_030579355.1 Botryozyma nematodophila | reverse complement strand
TAGACAAATACTTAATATCATTGAATTTTACCCTTCTAATTACATTTCTGGCTGCTCGGTTAGTGGAGAAGTATATAACAGAGGCTTTAATGTTTCTTTGTTTTCTGCCACTCGTATACCAGACTGGGGTACTCCAATCAGTGGTTCTTCCGTTGTTCAATATTATACTCAGCCTGTTCTTTCGACTGCCATAGTCACAGATTCGTTATATGCCTCCGGCTCACCTTCACCAACAGGTATAGTTAGCTTGTATGGTCTGACGATTCGCAGCGACAATTTTACTCTAGTATACACTGCATACTTCAGGGTTCCAGAGACTGGTGTTTACACATTTAACATGAGAGTAGATAACTCTTTAGAAGTTTATGTTGGACCTAATGCTTTTGATTGTTGTCAGATTTCTCAAGTCACTACGCTTACGCCCTCATATATTGCTACAAGTGGCAACTATGATTTCAACGATGTTGCATATTCTTTCTTTGCTACTGCGGGGTCCGTAATTCCAGTTAGATTCGTTTGGGTAAATTATGGAGGACCTTATCAAATAAATGTAGCGTTGAGGTATCCGAACGGTTCCCAACTGTATACTTATAGTAGTGATTTCGGTCGGATATTTACGGGCTGCTTCTAAGTAATGTAACTAGTTTTTTTATGGCAAAGTGTTTATTAATAATGATTTAAAAGGATACGTATTCGACGTTTTTTATAATATTTTTCTTTACAAACAGCTTAAGTTTTTTACTATAAAATTGTTTAATTTATTTAAATAAATATAATATTTATGTTTATATTTACTAATTTTTCCTTAATCCCTGTTGTTGATTCATACATATTTTCTATTTAGTTGAAGGATTTAATATTTATTTATGAATCCTATGTTATTTTCACTATATTAACTTGAGTATCAATAATAAAACTATCCCATTGCGAATTTTGATAACTGTATTAAAAATTAGGGAATGTTATAGTTTTTTTTTAAAGAAAAAAAATGTTTTTGTTACCTACAAAAAATTGATATCCACGTCCTATTCCCCATGTTTATAATAAATCGTTCAACACTTTTACGTTTCGTTTTTTGCTTTTAAGTTTATATACTTATTTCCTTTAAAGCCTATAGATATTTTATGAGCTTGTAGGGTTTCTTAAACACTCTTTTAGATATACTAGTAGCGCTGGACAACAGACTGTCCTATTTCTTGACCGTCGTTTCGCACTGTCTGATTTTATCATATAGTCTTTTTAGAAATTAGAAAAACCTTTGACATGAACGTTATGTATTTTCGTAAGAACGTGTATTAAGAATATAATATTTACTTACAATTAGGTTTATATGTATTTTCCAATTAAGCTTTGTATATTTAAAAAAAAAAACTATATAATTAAGATCACATAGTATAGCATAACAAGCTGTTTCGTAGAAGTATAGTATAAATAACATAAGATAAAAATAAAATAGTATGAATTTAGTTAAAATGTAAAAAATTAAAAAAATGTAGTAATCTTTACAATTCACTTCCTAACTTTTGCTACTATAATTGGCACTAAAAAAATACTTAATAACAATACAAAAAGCCATAGTTATAATAATGCATATAAATTCTTCTAATATTGATTAAAACATGAATAATATAATTTTAAAATTTATTTACAAAGCAGCAACCATCCAAGGAACTGTATTTATTTATAGCTGTCTTTTTGTACCTCTATGTTTACCCAGTCGGTACAAATCAATCAAGGAAAACTGTTGTCATGAAAAAATTAAAAGTACCGCTCGATTGCCCAAGTCTATAAACTAATATTAGAAAGTGAGGTTCGCTAGTATTATATTTGAGAATTAATATCTATATCCTCTTTAATATCCTCTTCAGGTTCTTCCGTAAGTGTTTACGTAAATTATTATTTAATTACCTACCGTATATAGTAACTTTTTATAGAAGTGGTACTTAACTACAATTTAATTCTTAAAATTATACAGAATGGAAATTAATTAAATTTATTGTTCGTGAAATTATACTTAATAGATCATAACTAATTTTTTTTATGTAAAAATAATAAAATAAACAAAATATTTAACGTTCGAATTAAGATCATTTATAGTACTAGAATTACTATGCGTTTGGATAAAAATATAGTATAAATACAGAATACTTGTAAACATTAGCTAAATTTTTATGTTTACTTTTTATTAACAATTCATGGAGAATTCTATGATGAAGCTTAGCAATCATTTTTAGTTTTCTGAATTTGTATAAATCATTTTTGCTTATGTAACTCTTACGGGATGTAGATATCAATTCCCGTTATACTTACTAGGATTTTCGTTTCGTCACTATGTATTTACAAAATCATATAAGTATCATTCTTTATTTTTTATTTCAATCATTTTGTTTTTTTAATATATTAGTTATGTTTACGTAAATAATTTTATTAAAATCAAAAAAAAAAAAATTATTTGGCATGATTTTATCTATCAAACAATTCTATTAATTCTTTCAAAATTGATATAAATCTGATATTTTTAAATGTTAATATTTATAATAAAAACGAAAACAAATCTAATAAAATGAATAAAAAAAATAAGCTTTCATCTTTGAAAAAAGTTTTTATTTACATCCCTAAAATCCATATAAATATAAGGGATTATATTCGTTAAAAGTTTTGAAATAGTTTGAATTTTATATTTGTATGTATATACTAACAACTTATTTACGCATATAGATTAATTTACGAAAAGCGGCAAATCACTATAGAAACCAAATAATTCTATTTAGATTATGAGTGAAAATAATAAGAATAGAATTTGCATCGAAACAGATTTACTAGAACTAAAAAATACGTATAGTAAAGTTAGTTAAAAGCAGTTTAATATTAATTGAGCGAAAATTAAGATAGCTGGGAATAGAAATTATGTATTACCAATAATAATTTCTCCACAATAGTCTAACTATGCACATTAATAAGTATTAGGAACTTTAGAAAAATTATATTGTAAAGAAACACAATACCAAAAAATAATTTCTAAATGCGAATAGGTTCTCAGAGCACTAGAGAAATACTTTTTAAAAAAAAAGAACCTAATTTGAGTAACAATATGAATGAGGAGGAACAAACACCTTTGATTAGAAAAAACTATGACGAAAACCCAGGAAGCAGTCAAAATAATCAAAACAAACAAAGCTTATTAAATCATACGGATTTTTCAGATCTTCCAGAGTATTCAGAGCAAGAAAACACGATATATAACAGTCCGAATAATAATATATCTCGCAGAAATGGGTGGTATCAATTTGGATCATATTTACTGTTTTTTTTAATATGTGTACTTGTATTTTTGCTTATTGCTTGCATATATATTCTCTTAAATATTTCAAAAATTGAGGGTTTTTTTTTAGCTGCAGCTAGTTTTCAGTTAAAAAAAGTATCATTTTCTTCTATAGAAAGTTCTAGACAGATTATTGGTTCAAATAACTTGAACATTAACTACGAAAACAAGGACGTATTAGCTAGGTCTCCATATGAATTGGATTCCCGAAATTTAAAAAACCGATTAGAAGACTCTTTATCATTTACCCATGTACCACTATATGTCGAGGGTCAATTAAAATTTAATTATTCAAATGCACGAAGTCAAGGGTTTTCTGAGTTCGATTCATTCTGTGCTTCTGTGATTTCTAAATTAGTTGGTGGACTGGTTACCAGCGATACAAGCACTTTTCAGATTTTTTTAGATAATTCCAATTTAACTACGTTTAATCTCCCATCTGGGTTAAAAATATCTTCTCTTGAAGATAATTCTGTTTCTCAAATAAAAACATCTCTTTTAATTAATTTGAGAGAGTCTAATCCGAAATCATTAATTCCATGGATTAAAAGGTACATTAATAATGAATTAGAAACAATACCTGAAATTATATTAAGGGTGTCGAGCAATAATTTAAAAATGTCAAGTTTTCATATATTTTGGAAAAGATATGTTTTTATTCCATTAGGGACTATCAAAATAGATGAATCAATAAATCTCAAATCTATATTAGGACCTGAAAAAATCCCTGAAATACCTAAATTGATTAATATATATAATATATCTATTTTGACAAACAGTCAAGATGAAAATTATGGCTTTAACGCAAATGCTTTAGTTGATTTACAATACAATGGGTATTGGCTTGATACCAATACTCTTCCTGATTTAGATTTCCATTTAGCAATTCCAAATTGTTTAAATATTTCAAAAAACTTGTTAGAATCAAATAAAATAATATTTGCTAGTATGCATTCAAATATTTTCTCGGCTGAATCTCATAGTGATAATATCACACTTTTCATTAATTTTCATATTCCCCCTTTAAATGAGATAATTTTGAGAAAAAACTGTAAAGAGGATAGTCTTGCACCTCTCGAAAATCTTATGAAATTGATTGTTGATTGTTTACAAGGAAGTGAAAATCTCGATCAAGATGATTTAAATAATACTGCAGTGTACTTGGTCCCTGATGAAACAGCATCTTGGGAACCTATTAGAATTGCAGCTGAGCATAATTATTCTTTAGGTTTACAAAAGAATGAACTCTTAAAATTATCCAATAGTTACAATAATGACTCTAAAATAGAAATCAAAGAGCTGGACTTATCAGAAATTAAATTTTCGGAAGGTGATTCAAAAAAATTTCCTATTGAAATATCTGCAGATGTATCGGTTTTAGCTATATTAAAAGCTCAATGTCCTAATTTTGAGGATATCGACAAATCTCATAGCGATGATTTATTTCCAATTAAAATCAAAAGTATTTGCCCTGATGTTGGTTTATATTTTCATGATTCAAAATTTGGAGTATTAAAGGAGAAAGAGAAATTAGCAGCAAAGTCACAATTACTAAGTGAACCTGGAAGTAAAGAAATCGTTTTAAAAATCACGTCAAGAGTAGATAATGGTCCAGTACAAATTGTTAATCAGGAAACATTTGAGTCGATGATTCGTGAACTTATGTTTAAAAAACAGGTTACAATCAAATTAAAGGGTTATACCGATGCTTGGGTGAGTATAGATGGGATAAACAAAAGAAATGATTTTAATGCAAGTGACGTTCTACTAGCAAGCGATGAAGATGGAATTAGAATAAGTAAAATTCCTGTTAGTGGGGAGATGGAGTTTAGTGGATATGGGATATAATACTTTGTTTGTTATTTAGTTTGTTTGTTCTTTTTATGATGTTTACTGTTTATTGTTTGCTGTGTTTTATTAGTTATGGGTTATATTGAAAATAAAAATTGAAATAAAAAAAGATTAAGCTATGTAGAAAAATTAACTTGGTGGTAAAGCAGAAACATCAATTGAATCATCGGGTTTTTGCTCATTATTTACAGATTTATTAGCCGAAGAGATATTTGATCTTGCTATAGCCATCATACCAGAACGAGCGGCTTCTAAGATACCAAAAGGTTCCAAAAGCGCAACCAAAGCGCTTACACGATCTGGCTTAGCTGATAATTCTACAACGCAAGAGTTTTCAGAAATATCTACAATTTTACCGCCAAATTGTGCAGATAATTGAGTAATATATTGAAGATGCTCATGTTTTAATCTAAGAGCTTGCGAAGGAGCCATTTTACCTAAATGGAAGGAATCAGTATGCTTGTCGGCGCCTTCAGGATCTATCGTGTTTGTATCAACATTTGTATTTGTATTTGTGTTTGTGTTTGTGTTTGTTGTAGAATTTGTGGTTGATTTTTGACTTGATATTTGTTGATTTGCAAGATTTCTATGATGGGCTAAAAGTTCTTCAAAATATTCAGGACCTAAAAGAGAAACACGAGCTAAAAGTAATTCTCTTTGAATTATTGGAATATTCGTATAATTCAAAACAGCCCAAACAGGTACAAGATCTTCTAATTGTCTTCTTGCTTGTTCAATAACACCATCTTGACCTTTCAATACTATTGTCATTCTCGAAAGGTCATGAACCTCGGTATTGCAAACTACTAAAGAGTCAATATTAAACCCTCTTCCAGCAAGAATTCCAGAAACTCTTGACAAAACTCCTGGTTCGTTTTGTACTAAACAATTAAAGACATGAGATTTATCCTGATTATTTTCACCAGCATTATTTAATAATGGAGTCTCATATAAAATTGATGATACTGCTGATTCTGGAGACCATGATGAAGTATTTATTACTGGCAATGGTGGTTTGGTTTTTGTTTTGTTTATTTGTTTATAAGCGAGAGCCGAAATAGAGGAGTATTTACGGTTACCAACCGAATTTTTAATACCCGTGTATGTCTTAGTAACCGATTTTTTACTACTACTGATTGAGTTTTTCCCCAAGTATTTTGTAAATTTCTGCATTTTGAATAGAGATGGAATATTGATAAGAAAATGATTCAATAGAGAATTTGGTTAGATAGTATAAGATAGTATTTAATATACTAACTAATTATACAATAATATTTAGTATAAACTATTTATATTTTGTAAAATTTACAGGTATAGTTTTACTATCTTTTAAATTGTATAGTAAGAAAATACTATGGCCTTAAAAGAAATTTAGTAGGAGAAAGTAAAATTTGTTTTTCATTAGTCACATTTTCGTTTCTATGGTAGTGATTATTTATTGAAATTCAGTGCTTTCTTTTTTTTATTTAGATTTACAATTTAGCAGCTTTACATAGCAACTGTTGCATCGTAATTTGTAGGGTTGAGGGTAGTTTGGGTTTTTTTTACATCTAAATATATTTATTACTATTATTATATTACTATATAACCTAGTCGTGCCTGAAAATGATTATAGGTTGCATATCTTGAGTTTCTTCAGTAGACCAATGAATAAAACCATCATAGTCAAGTACAGGTTTTCTTTTTCTAAATGTATAATGACCCTTTGTATCAAGAGAGAAACCAACAACTTGAGTATCGTCAGGTTTATTATCCCATGTAGCAGTGTAAGCCGTTCCATCAGTAGAAGATACAAAAATAAGTTGGCGAGTGCCTTCAACTCCGATTTGTTCAAGATCAGAGTGAAACTCAGTAGGTTTTTCACAACCAACAAAAAGTCTCCCAGATTCAATACATATAAATTCTGATGCACCAGAGCTAGATAAAGTAGCATTCAAGTAAAATGCATTAGTAATTGTAAGAATGGATGCTACACATGTAAAAACAGAAATAAATGAAAACATTGTAGTAGATTTAAAGTTGAGTTAATAAGTTTTGTAGAATTACAGAAATTTAATATAAGATAAAAAGTAAGGAAGATAATTGTGTCGTGAAAGAAAAGACATTCTGCTTCAGTATTCGAATTTTTAAATCGATAGTGATAAAAATAGCTTCTATGTAACTAATTTCTAACAACGTGTAACGATGTTTCATAGTTTGCAATTGGAAAAAAACGTTGGGGTTTGTATACTAAAACGACTGACGGTATAAAAAAATGAATTTGTTATTGTTATTATTTTCGTTCATTGGTTTATTTATTTTTTATTTACTTATTTATTTATTTATTTACTATGACTATTATACTGTATATATGATATATTGTATTATATAGTGTTGCATCTTCTATGTAATTCAGTACATCATTTACTACTCTATCTTAATGTATATTTACAGAACATAATAATATTGGGATTATTCTCCTGTAGTATATATATGACAACAACCACATAAACGTAAATAAAACTTTTCTTCTTTTTTACTTTTATTTTTATTTTTTAACTTACAACGGAAGTTTTAAAACTCTATCTTTAGAGATTTATTAAATGTATATCTACTTTCTTTTAAATTGATTGTTTTTTTATACTAAGATATGTCTATTGATAGCTCAGGAACTAGAAACTTTGTATTATACAATAATATCGTATTTTATAAATACGAATAATTACGAACTCTTATCTACAGATGACTATTAAATAAACGTATTCATAGCAACACATAGATAAGGTAGAATTTATAGAGGTCATTTCAGGAGTATACACACTATATAATATTGTAAACATAGTAATATATAGATATAATATAATATAAAATATATTTTATATATATATACATTACAATGGCGCCTAGACACTTACTCTCCATAGGAGATCTAACGACTAATGAATTGAAAAAATTAATCATATCAGGAGAAAAGTATCAAAAAAACATTCAAAAATGGAGAAGTAATAAAAACGTATTGTATGATAGAAGTTATAAACCATTATCAGGACAATTAGTTGCTATGCTGTTTACTAAAAGATCAACTCGTACAAGGATATCTACAGAAGGTGCGATTAATTATTTTGGTGGACAGGGACTCTTTTTATCACCAAATGATATACAATTAGGAGTTAATGAATCTTTAAAAGATACGTCTAAAGTAATTTCTTCAATGACAGCAGGAATTGTTGCAAGGGTTGATAAACATAGTGATATTTTAGAAATTGCGAAATATTCATCAGTTCCAGTTATTAATGCTCTTTGTGATAAATATCATCCATTTCAATGTATTACTGATTTATTAACAATAAAGAATAGATTTAATTTAGATTTTGATAATAATAACAATAGTAATATTAATAAATTAAAATTAACATGGATAGGTGATGCTAATAATGTATTGAATGATTTAGCACTTGGTGCTGCAATGTTAGGAATTAATGTATCTGTAGCAACACCTCATGATGTTAAAGTAGACCCTGAAGTTTTTGATAAAGTTTCAAAAATTGCTACTAAAAATAATTGTGATTTAATCATCACTCATGACCCTATTCAAGCTGTTTCAAATTCAAATATTATTGTTACTGATACTTGGATTTCTATGGGTCAAGAAAAGGAACGGGAAACAAAACTAAAACAATTTTCAGGTTTTCAAATAAATAAACAGCTACTATCAAATGCTAATGTAAACAAAGATTTTTGTTTTATGCACTGTTTACCACGTCATTCTGAGGAAGTAACTGACGATATTTTTTATTCGTCAAATTCTGTTGTTTTTCAAGAAGCTGAAAATAGATTATATGCTGCTTTAGCTGTATTGGACGAATTTCTTGTAAATCCTTCTTGATTTTTTGTATATATTTACATTTATATTATTAGTGTATAATTCGTTACTATATTTTAGTACGTATTCTGTATATTTATTATATTATACTTTATTAACTATATCATCCTGGATTCTATTATATTTAGAATTCTATTATATTTAGGATTCTATTATATTTAATATTCACATTACATATTACTATATTACACTTGATAACCACATTTCCTATTCACACTTTTCTTACGTCTCTATAATTACATCATAGTCTTTCATTTATTCATTGTATTATGTAATAAGACTCTTTATGTTATGTAATACACACTGTTATGTGCAAGTCACGAGAAACACAGCAAGGATCTTGCATTAACTATCAACAAAATTGATTTGAACCAAACTAGAAGCTGGTAAATATGGTATGCAATTTCTTAATAATGTATTTGTCACTTGTTCTGTACACGGTTTATAAATATTTGATTTTCCGCACAGAACACTTCACCATGATGTTTTTTTGCTGTAAATAATACGAGTACAAATAATACGAATAGGCAACTATAAAATTATAATATATATTAATATTACTATATATAATCTACTATAGATAATTTACTATATATTTACTATATTTACTATTACTATAAACTGGGATATTCTAAGCATACAATATAAACAACATTTTATTAACTTTATAGTTAATACTATAATTTGTTAGTAAATAAAATTGGTATGATATATACGCTTTAGAATAAAATTTACTTAGGTAAGTGAATAGCAACCATTGTCTTTACATCACATATTATTATATTATTAAATTATATTACATTAGTCTTTTTCTGTTACATCATATAGGAAATAATTATTTTTTTACAATAAATATAAAAAATATATTAAAAAAATAATAATAATAACAAATATATAAACAAATAAAATTTATTTTTTTCCTGGGCTTACAAAGTGGTAATTATTATCTGTTTATTGTTCTAGAAGCTTTTTATTATTTTCCTATTTGGTATATTTTATCCTAATTTGTACTAGTTTATTTTTAGCATATATTTTGTCTTTTTTTTTTCCTTTAAATGTTGTGGTTTTTTTTATTTTATTTTTAGAATTTGTTTATTTTTAGCATTTATTATTGTTTATTAAAATTTTAATTTATCTTTTAATTCGTTTATATCACATACACGTTTATTCCCGACTAGGCAATTTTCCTAATTGGTTGTTTTCTTTTATTTTGAGATTTGGAGGGGCGCCGCTGGGAACGTGTTTTTGGAGTGCATTTTACGCATATATTTTTCAAATATCCTAATTAGGCTTTTTCCTAAATAGTTTGTTTATTTTCATATTTGTTTATTTATTTATTTATTTATTTATTTATTTATTTATTGTTTATTTTCCTACTAACTTATAAATAGCGCGGTCACCGACAGCTTTTTTTTCCAAAATGTCTTTGCCTGCAAATTTATCCAACAATGCTGAAATGAAAATCAGCCAAAATCATGTGACAGCTACTAATAATAACATCAATAATAACATTAATAACAATAATAATAATAATAACAGTAATAACAGTAATAACAATAGTAACAATAATAACAATAATAATAATGGAAAATCTGCTATAACTTCAGATGGAAATGCACAAAAACTAAATAGAACTGTGACTGGAAAACGAAAATCTATTGGAGAATGGAATTTTTCAAGAACAGTAGGATCTGGGTCAATGGGAAAAGTAAAATTAGCTATAAATCGTCGTACTGGAGAAACATGTGCTGTTAAAATAATACCGAGAGTAAACCCACAATTTTCGAGATCTGATTATATTGCATCAACAAGTCCAAATAGTCCTACTACCAATAGACCACCGTTGTCTCCAGAACAAGTTCATAAACAGAAAAAAGAGCGCGAAAGAGAAGAAGCTAAAGAAATTAGAACAATACGCGAAGCAGCAATTGGTTCTCTTTTAAATCATCCTTACATATGTAATATGCGTGAAATGTTCATAATGACTCATCATTATTATATGATTTTTGAGTACATTAATGGTGGTCAAATGTTAGATTACATAATATCGCATGGGCGTTTAAAAGAAAAACAAGCAAGAAGATTTGCTCGTCAGATTGTTTCAGCTTTAGATTATTGTCATAGGAATTCTATAGTACATCGAGATTTGAAAATCGAGAATATTTTAATTTCAAGAGCAGGAGATATTAAAATTATTGATTTCGGCTTATCAAATTTATATTCGCCACAATCTTTATTAAAAACTTTTTGCGGATCTTTGTATTTTGCTGCTCCTGAATTATTAAACGCTATTCAATATACTGGCCCAGAGGTTGATATTTGGTCCTTTGGTGTAGTTTTATATGTATTAGTTTGTGGAAAGGTACCCTTTGATGACCAATCAATGCCTGCTTTACAAGCAAAAATTAAACGTGGTAATTTTGAATATCCTCCATGGCTTTCACCTGAGGCTATCGACCTTTTATCTCGTATATTAATTGTTGATCCAGCTAAAAGAGCTACGATGCCAGAAATTTTATCACATCCATGGATGAATATTGGCTATGATAAACCAATTAATAATTTTATGCCGCCAAGATCCCCTTTACATTTACCTTTAGATCCAGAAGTTATCCATGGAATGTCTGGTTTTGAATTTGGATCTTTTCAAAGAATAAATGCCGATTTAACCTCGATACTTGAAAGCCCCGAATATCAAGCCTCTTGTGAACATTGGTATGCAAGACAAAAACAATTACTAGATGAAGCAAAGCAAAGAGAGTTAAGTTCTCAGTCCAGCTCATTACCTTCAAATAAGCTCAATAGTAATAATACTTCT
>JAKTQT010000377.1:0-16124 GCA_030579355.1 Botryozyma nematodophila | reverse complement strand
ACAATTATGATACGAAGGTTTACAATAAACCAACTATTTTTTTAATTTTTTTCAAATTCCTAGATGCTCTTATCCTAGCTTCATCTGCTCCTTCAGAAACAATTTTTTCCAAATAGGCTTTATCCTTCATTAAATAATCATACTTTTCTCTAATTGGATTTAATTCATTTATTAAAGCATCTGCAACAACCTCCTTTAATGCTGCATGACCATTTAAATGATTAAACTCATGCAAAATGTCGTTTACTGGTTTTCGTAAAGTTGCCGATAAAATGTCTAGCAAAGAAGCAACACCTGGTCGGTTGATAGGGTCATATGTAATAGATCTGTCTGAATCGGTTATTGCAGAGTATATTTTACTTCTAATAATTTCTGGTTTTTCATTCACGTACAACACTGATTTTTGATTTACATCTGATTTAGACATTTTTTTCGTAGGCGAACGTAAAGACATAATCCGACAAGTGGGATTAAGAATTTCCTTAGGAATATTAAAGAATTCTTTTTCATACCTAGAATTAAACGATCGAGCAAGTTCTCTTGCTAATTCTAGGTGTTGTACTTGGTCAGCGCCTACTGGTACATGCGTTGCGCTATAATTTCAAATTGAAAAAAAAAAACGATAATTAAAATAATTTTTAATAATTATAACTGGTAAAAATAATAAACTAAGAAAATATGAATGATAATCAGTTGAGTACCCACTTGTGAATTAATATATCGGCAGCCATTAAAACAGGATAAATAAATAGTCCAAGATCAAGTTTCTCTAACACGTTTGTATCAGCAATTGAACTATATTCCCGTAAGTTCAATTTAGACTAGAAACGTTCTAATTTAGTTATAAATAATAATTAATCTATTGAAATAAATTGAATATTTGTATATATTACTGAAATTAAAAATTTATAAATAAATAATTATCAGAAATTTATACTAATATGAAAAATTTAACTAAAGTTTTAAATCTTTACCTTCCATTGTGTCATTCTATTAAGTTTACCAATTGTGGTAGAACAAGCAAGAATCCACATTAACTCTGAATGTTCTGGGATCTTTTTATAATAATGATAATATAAGGATATCCAATTAGCAATGAAAATAGATTAAAATACATGAAAGTAAAATTAATTTATATGCTCATAGTCTTACCATGCTTTGGTGATATATACTTGATTTCTTAGGATCTACACCACACGCAATCATAGCAGCAAGAGCTTCCTTTTTCCATTTTCTTAATAAAGTAGGATCCTTAGGAATGGTTAAAGAATGTAAATCAACAGTTGCAAAATATAATTGTCCTTTACTTTGAACAAAACTACACATTTCCTTCCATTGTCTTAGCGCTCCAAAATAATTTCCAATATGCACGACTCCTGTTGGTTGAATACCACTAAAAACAATTGCATCATTTGGTAATTTATTACTACTATAAAATCTAATACTACATTTTTTTCTATATAAACTTTTAAATTTACTAGTAAAACTATTATTTAGTTTCATATTTGCTACACTATAATACTACTAATTTAACTCTATTATCACCACCATTCTTATTTTTATTATTATTACCAAGGAACTAATTTTATTATTTTAATTAGACAGATTCGCTACACTTAACAACGAAATTTATTTTTGATTTTCTTTTTTACATGACAACGCAATTTATTTTATTTTTTGTAGGGACTGAAATTTTTAATATTATTTATTTGTAAGAAAAAGTCAGATTCCTTAGCATAATACTCGAAAGTTTCAAGTAAGGTAATTATTTATTTTTTGATTATTTATTTATTTATTTATTTTATTTTATTTTCTATTTCGACTTAATAGAGTTTGTTATAAAAATTTCATTAAATATGATTGGAAAAAAAATTTTAAAAATAAATATGGCTTGTCCTATAATATTTAAACGAAATATTCGAACATTGTCGCGAAATTACAAAATAAGAGAAAGTTTTGATGCATATTCCTCAGATGGTAAAAGAAACACTAAAAATGAAACAAACGAAAGAAAAATAAGTAAAGAAAGTAAGGATAGTCTACTTAATTTAATGCCTAAAGTCTTTGAAAGTAGTCAAAATATAAGTTCCATTAAAGATGATATGTCTTTACCAATTAATGCAGAAGCCAATTATTATAGTCCTTTAAAACGTAAATTAGATTCTACAGAAGAGCGCATAGAAGTTGCCAAGCTAGAATTAAGATCATATGGTAAAGAACATGTAAATTTCTTTGCTGATTTTGCTGCTCGAGCTGCATATTATCTCAAAATGCCAATTTCTGGACCTGCTCCATTACGTACCAAACGAGAACTATTTACAGTTATAAGAGCACCATTTGTACATGCTAAATCCAAAGAAAATTTTGAACGAGTTACTTCTCGACGAATAATAAGAGTTTTTAACACAAATCCTGAAGTTGTTGATACATGGCTATGGTTTTTAAAAAAACACGAACTTGCTGGTGTCGGTATGAAAGCAACTGTATACAAGTTTGAAAATATAGGTGAGTAATTTATAATTTTATTATCTGTTTTAATTCATTTATGATTTATATTATTTACGATTTTTTATTTTTAATATATTAACAAATTTTTAGACACAGTTTTGTCTAAATCTCATAAATCTTTGGAAAGTAAAAATAAGAAACAAAACCAACAAATTGTTAAAGAGAAAGCAAATGAAATACTTGCTACTCCAGAATTCAAAAAATTATTAGAGTCTACTCCGAAAGAAGCGAAATCTAAACAAACAAAAAAAGCTGAACCAGCAGCTGACAAGCCTTTATCTAGGCCAGGAGTAAAAGCTGTCCCTAAACTACAGAAGAAAATACCAAGTAAAACACAAAAATCTACACAAAAACCTAAAGCAGAATAAAACTGTTGTATTTTAATTTTTTTTTTTTTTTAATTGTTTATTTTCAATCATGATCCTTTGCCTTACATAAGCGATTTCAAAACAACTGACATCCAAGCATGATTATTGATATTAAATTGTATATAGAATTTTTTTTTAATGCTCAATTATTTTCAAAAGAAATCCAAACTAATATGAAATACTAAATTAATAATTTGTCACTTATATTTATTAAGTGGTTAATACAGTCGCGTATTATAGTAAAAATTCCTATTTGAAATAAACTGAGTCTTTCTGGTCGGTTTGTCGCATGTGAATTATACAAGCATGTCAACTACATTAATTTTAAAAGATTAATTCAGTACTTGATATACTCTGTATATTTATACTTTTTATTTACTATTGAATTTATATGTTATAAATTCATTGCATGCGGATTAATTTAAAAGCATGGTATAATTGTAAACCATATTACGACTATACATGTAAAAAATATATTTGAAATAGTCACATTGTAATAATATTGGGAAAGAAAAAAAACACTTAAAGCAAATACTATTTAATTAAATTTTAGAATACAGTTTAATTAATGATTACTTTGTAAACTTTTCGTCAGTTTTTAGGTTTGCTATACTATTGAAACAAAACTTCCGAACTTATATCACGATTAAAAGTTCATTATTTGTTCATGTTAAAAAAAAAATTTACATTATAAAGACAATAAGCACACACGCGCCACTAAAGGCTAGCATTTCTGTAGTAATTTTATTTATTCCATAACATGATTTACCAATTCTTTAAAACAATTAACATGTTCTAATCAAATAGTTCTAATGATAAATTAATTAGGCATTAATATTAAAAGCAACCTTAAAGCAATACTAAACATAAAAATATTTATAAATAATCTTACGTGGTAAACAGCTGATTATGGCATGTGAAAAAAAAAAACTAAATTTCATATATTCACTTCTTCCATTATAAGTACGATTTGCATTTGTTTGTATGACATTTTATCGAATTTAATTAATTTTCCTAAAAAGGTAATATAAATCCCCACATACCCTTTTCCTAAGGGTTGGATATTTTTATTTCTCTTCAAAAAAAAACTTAATAAAAAGCAGGGTAAACCATTAGGGTTATATATTATTTTTATAGGATTGGCCAAAACCAGTCAGTAACTAAACTTAGACCTGTTGCTATGATTCTTCATAGCAACCAATTTTCGAATTATTAGTTCGTACTATTCTAATTATGTAAATGATGATAATATTAAATCTTAAGCTTAGTTTGTTTTTGAATTGAAATCATTAAAAGGCCCACGCACGTAACGAATTTCTGTTTACAAATATTGAAATCTTTAATTTAAAGATTCTTTTTTTTTTTTTTTTTTCTTTTGGATTTAATAATTACAATCGAAATGTCGGGCGGACATCACACAGATACCAAATTTCACACAATTGTTGCTAAACCACATCCACCAAGAGCATTTTATCGATATGGTTCAATATTTTTAGGCGCAACTTTATGGTTTTGGATGTTTTATAGAATTAAAACGGTAGGCAGAATTTATCTATTATTTCGTTAATTATATAAGAAACTAACAATTCTAACAATATTTTATTACGTTGTTACTTTACTTTAGGATGGAAAAGTTATGTTTGTAAGTGTGGTTATAAATAAAAATAAAAAAAGTTTTTTATTTAAATGAAATTATTATCTTTTTCTTTTTTTTTTTTTGTATTTTATTTTAACTTTTAAGGGTCTTGAACATCCTTGGGATTCTCATGGACATGCTCACAGCAAGGAGGAACATAAATAAATAGAATATAATAATATATACTTTCAGTATCTTTTGTTGGCATTTTCAATCAGATTTGTTTAAATTTAATTTAATGTAATTAAATAATATAATTTATTGTATAGTAGCATATTATGATAGTATGGTTTAGCCATATTTCTATTCCTAGGAAATGTTTTTTTTTCTATGTTAAAAAGTTTTAATCCAAAAAATATAATTTTCCTACATACATACTCTATTAAAATATTATAAATCTATAATGTCTATTTTTATTCCCTATTAAATTACTTTCTTATTTAATAGATCATTTAAATAGTATAGAAAAAAATAACAAAAAGATTGACTGAAAGTTTCTTTCAAAAAAATATAAAAATAAATAAATAGAAAACAAAAAACATAAATAATCATACCGCTTCCAAGTCTTCAAGTAACAATAGTTTGTACAATTTCCTCTTCGATTTTGGCTTTCCTGTTATTACTCTTCTAAGCAACACAATCATATCCTCCATTAAAGAGAAGATATAATCTTCACAAAGCTTTGAAAAAACAAAGTTTGTAAATGCCATAAATATAATAAATTCCTTAAAGCCAGCACCAAGCCATGTTAATTGTAGAATATTAGTAGCTAATGTTGAAGGGAAAATAACAAGCCAAGATAACAGTAAAAATAAAAATATTTCAGTGAAAATGAATGCGTAGTTGTATATCATCGATAACTGGAAAGGGGCGCCAACATACAAAACTGCTGCTATAATAATATATTGAAATGATGACATTAGAAACAGTACAGTATTATCAGAACTCCAAACGTCATCATCTCCAGTACCAGGCCTTGGCGCAATATACCAATCTTGTTCTTTAACTTGTTGACGAATGATAAATTGGAAAAAGCCACAAATGAATATCTCACCAAGTAAAGGAATGATAACTTTTCTAGACATCAAATTAGCGTTCGGTCGTCTTACTGACAAGAAAGGTGCGGGTTTTGACCAAGCCATGAAAATGGCAATTGGAACTATTATAACTAAATCAATTAAAAGGAATTGAAAATCCCCAAGATTTGTCCCACGTGCATAAAGCAAACTAACAGAAATGAATTGTATAGCAGAATACAAACTCATAAATCTAAAACAACTAAATGACGTAACTAAAGCAGATCTTCCTTGCTTGATTACTTTAGGTACACAGCTTATATCGAAAACTCCACTAGTAAATGGTGCCGCAACACTTGCTTCTGCATCTGAAAGAGAAATTCCAACATCGGCTGCCTTTAACGCCCCACAATCATTTGCGCCATCACCACAAAACATTACACAATAGTCTATCTCTTGAAATTTTAAAACCAGTTCGTTTTTCTCATCCGGCGACATCCTTGCAAAGATGTCTGCTTTGAGAAGCATACGTCTAATAGTTCTTTCTTCGGCGTATTCTAAAAGCCATCTAAATACATCTCCTGTTATTGCTAAAGTATATCTCTTTTGAATCTCTGCATGAGTAAAAGAGCATCCAATTGGTGGTTTATCAGGCTTAAGGTCATGGGGTTTCAAATATAAGCCATCAATATCTATACTCTCCCATTTAATTAAATTATTGAATGAAGTTTCTGTCGTATGATGCGTCAATGATTGTTTTTCAATTTTTGGAACAAATACTAAGGAATTTAAGGGGATTAGGCCACACTCTTTTCCAACACTAATGGCTGTCAAAACATTATCTCCCGTACACATTACGGATCTAATAGATGCATTACGAAGCTCGGATAATATTGGAGTAGTTGCCTCTTTCAATTTGTTTTCAAATATAATAAATCCTACAAAGTCAAGCTCAGACTCAACCTCAGTTCTTGACAACTTTTGCGCTTTAAACCAAGGCAAATTTTTTATTGTTTTACATGCACAACTTATCACTCTAAAGCCTTTATGTGTGTAATAATAAAGAGTTTGCTCATAGTTTTCAGGGAATGATTCTGGTCTGCATATTTCGTTCATTATCTCCGGAGCGCCCTTAACATACACTTGTGCGGACTTAGATTCAAATGATTTAACTATAACTGACATGCGTCTTAGCTCTGAAATAAAGTCAAAACTTCTTATTATAGCTATTGCACCATTTCTTTCTGCATCCACTGAAGATCCATTCGCAGACGTTATATTTTCGTCAACTGGTGGATACACAACTGCTGGAATAATTTTCATTGACTCTGGAGGAACATCAACCTCAGGGTGATCACTTTCAGGATTTCGAGAAGGAGCAGAAAACTTATGACCTTCTTCTTCTAACACCCAATTCGTAAAATTAAACATTTTAAAATCAAGTGGGTCTCCAATTAACTCGTTGTTAACTAAACGTAAAGAATGGCATGTAGCCATAGCACGTAGCATTGCCAATCGAGATGATTTTTGAGTTAAAAAATTATTTTTATCCTTTGTAAGATCAGGCGAATTTGAATTAGCAAAACATGGATCTAACATAGTATCTTTAGCAGTTTGAAGTAAACCAGTAAAAGTGTTATTAGGCATATCAACCACATGTACTCCTAATACATCAAGACCGTCTTCCGTTAATGTTCCAGTTTTATCAAAGCATGTTAAACTAATTTTGCCACATACATTAACTTTACTGGGACTAATGCAATATATCTTTAACTTTCGTAGTTCTGACAAAGCAATATTTGTTCCAATAGTTAAGGTTGCAGGGAGAGCAGGAGGTACGACAATAGTAATCAAGTCAAGAGCGCGTAGGATCATTAATTCAACTGGAAGACCCATTTCAATAAATCCAATAGTTGAAATAATAAATCCACAAATTGCTATTCCAGCCATCATTCCAATATATTTAAATGAGTCACTATAAAATTTAAATTTAGCCGGCTTAGGAAACAGCATAGATCTCACCAAAGCTCCTTTAGTTGTACTAAAACCAGTTCGTATTACTAAAGCTAGTGCAACCGGATCCTCGTTATCTGATATTCTCTCAGGTCTTTGTACTCTTATAGTTTTTGTACCACAAAAAAGAACATGTCTAGCCATGCTATTCGTGAATTCACTACCAGGAGTTTCCACATACTCTTCAAGTGAGTCTTGAGAAGCAGCAGCCTTTGATACTGGAACAGACTCTCCTGTAAGCATACTTTCATTCACTATAACATCTCCAGATAATAAAACTGCATCACACGGGAAAACTGTTAAATTAGGATCTGAGACTTCAAAAATGTCACCTGGAACCAAAGCTTCCGACGAATCAGAAACCCAAAAACCGTTTCTTAAAACACGTACGCTACATTCGAAATGGGATAATTCCCTCATTCGACGCATTGTTCTTCTTGTTTCTAATAAAGTGTCACCGACACTTAGCACTGAAATCAAGAAAATACATGCCGCATAATAATAATATTGATCAATTGACCATAAAATTATGGAAAACACTTGAAAGACATAAAAAGGATGCAAAACTTCATTTAATAAAAGTGTCAATAAAGGTTGCTCTTTTATATCTATGAGATTATAACCGAATGCTAATGCTCTATCATCATGTAAAGATCCATCTATACCTCCAGAAATGTAACGCAAATCTTTCCATTGAACATCCTTCCAATCTCCATTCATTCTAAAAATATCTTCTAACGGATCATAAATAAATCTAAAATATCTATACTCAAACAGCTGAAGAAAGGGTAACTGTATATCAGATGGAGATTTGCTTTGGTTTTCAAAGTTAATACTATTGTTATCACTATTATTATTATTGTTATTGTCTATTGAATGATAATTAGAATAATTATTATGGTTGGTATTTGTATTTTGATACTCTTCATGGGTTGTTTCTTTTTTTGTATGAAAAGAAAATACTGTAGTCAAATTCCTATTGTAAGGAATTTTGGTAACATCTAGAAGAGCTAGCTCTCCCCATTGATTTTCAATAACAACCCAGTCACATTGACCAAGAGAAGATTTGGTTCCATATAAAGAAACAGAAAGGCGGGGAAACCATCTAAAAATCAAATAAGCAAGACCAAACGTGACGCAACAAATAAAATAATAAATAATTGAGCCAATTCTAGATGTTTTATAACCAGCTATTATAATAGTTAAATCTTCTTCATCAATATAAAATTTTTGGTAAAGATTTTTTGAATCAATATTTATATTACTAGCATTATTGTTTTCATCATATAATAAAGGTGATTCTGCACCGCTATCTGTTATAGCATCTGAATGTTTTCGATTATGCAATGTCTCATGTATTTCTTCAGCATTAATATGTGATGATCTGTTCGAAAATTTACTAGCATGATTATTGTTATTATTGGTAGAGTAATATGAATCATTTTCATCAAAATTATCGGTTGTGTGAAAACTTGATCTTATCCTACCATTAGAAGTTGAATGACTTGGTTTTCTTCTTCTTTGGAATCTGGAATTATTCATATAACCTTCTTGTGAAATAAAATTTGAAGAAGAGCTATAAACGCTTTGTTCATCAGAAAACTCATCTTCATAGTAATCGTCACCAAATTCTGAACCACTTTGTGCATTATCTACTTCTTCTTGAGAAAAAAAACGAAAACTATGTGCTGAACTTGATCTTCGCCTATGTGGAAATGCCGAGATAGATGAAGGGATTGACTGTGAAACTGGTCCATCAAACATTTCTGTACGATCTCCATAGCTGGAGACCGAACTATTGTCATCTTCCTCATACACCATGTTGTATGACTGTGATGTCTATTAGTTAGAAAGCGCGTTTAAATGATAAAGTATTATATAAACCTTATAGCAGAAATTTATTTGGTAATATTATAATGTTATATTCTATAATACATATAGTAAAATAATGTAATAAAAGTCGATACTATTTCTCACCTTTGCAACGCACCTTAAGAAAAGATACTCACAAAATTTAATTTAAGTTAATTAATCAATAACTCATACAAAAACAACTGTGTATTTAAAAAGACATTTGCTGTTTTTCCTTTTTAAGTAGATGTGGATTACGGGTGTACTTAGTTGCTATAGTAGTTCAATGATAGTGTCCACATTATGAAAAATAGTATCTTTCTTCAAAAGATGATAAATTCCGGGTAACGTTTAATAAACAAAGTCTTCTTTTTTGCTTATTAAACATAATAAAAAGAATAATCCGAGGACATACTTAATTCTTTACTTTTGTTTTTGCTTATTTATTTATTTAACAAGTATTTAATTTTAATCAGCAATGATAAAAATAGATTTTATTTATCAGTTTTTTCTTCGCTAATAATAAATTTTACTTCATAGGAAGTGAATTTGTTTAGGATGCCTTTAGAAATTAAATTTTCTACTTTATGCTATTTACACTTGTCTAAATATTAACAATTAATGCACATAAATTTAATAAAGATGCTTATTATACAGAAAATACAGACAATTTTGTCTGTATTTCTATACATTACTATTTAATTAGAAAATTAGGATTTAGATTTAGAACCTAGAGTTGAATTTTAAGCTTTAAAAATAGTATAACATTATTTTTAAAAAGAATCTTTCAAGTTGCTGACACGGAAAATAATAGCTTAACTATTAATTTGTTATTTGTTTCTTTGTACTTTAGACTTCAGTATCTCTCAAAAAAAGATTCTTGCTTTAAAATTTAAACTTTTGCATGTAAACAGATTTTAAAGTTTACAAATCACCTGGTCTTTATTTTATTTTAATCATATATATTAAAATATAATAAACGTTTGCTTTAATTTTAGCTCATTAGTAAAAAAAACGGCGAATGATCGTGGAATATGTCACAAAAAAACATAATTGAAACACAAGAAAATCAAAAGACTCAGCAAGGTAGCACACAAGAACAAACACAAGAAAATAAAGACGCTCGTACATCTGAAACTAATCTTCCTGAAGATGCAAGAAATGATGTATTGGCTTTAGCAAGGACAATAACATCATTATCTCCGGGTGAAGATTCAATTTACTTTAACGCTGAGTCGTTTAATAATTCATATATAGATGCGCATCATTCACATGAAAATGCAACTCATCCTAAAGATATTCCTACCTATGCAATGCTTCAAACTTTTTTAGGTACAGATAATCCAAAGCTAGACCCACATTCAAGAAATTTTAGTCCTGAAGAATGGATTAGAGCTGTATATAATATTATAACCTCAGATCCTGACAAATACAAACCACGTTACTTATCTGTAGCTTTTAAAAATTTAAATGTATATGGATATGGCTCAGATATTCTTTATCAAAAAACTGTATCAACTTATTTTTGGTATATTCTTGATAAAACTAGAAATATTTTAAGAGGCCCTGAAGGCAGATCAAGAATAGATATTCTTAGGGACTTCGAAGGTCTCTTAAATCAAGGAGATCTTCTGATTGTTTTGGGTAGGCCTGGTTCTGGATGTACAACTTTTTTGAAAACCCTTGGAGCTCGAACATATGGCTTTAAAGTTGATAAAGATTCTCAGATCAATTATAAGGGGATAACCCAGAGCCAAATCCGACGTCACTTTAGAGGCGAAGTTGTTTACAACGCTGAGGATGATAATCATTTGCCTAATTTAACTGTAGGTCAAACATTATTATTTGCTTCAAAGTTGCGTGTACCACATAATAGATTTACTTGGGTAACTAGGAAATTGTTTGCTAAGCATTTGCGTGATGTTATTATGGCCATGTTTGGCTTAAGTCGTGTAGTCGACACAAAAGTTGGTAATGACTACATTAGAGGTGTATCCGGCGGCGAACGTAAGAGAGTTTCTATTGCAGAAATTTCCTTATGTGGTGCGCCTTTCCAACTTTGGGACAATTCTACCAGAGGTTTAGATTCAGCAAACGCATTTGAGTTTGTAAAAGCTCTTAAAATAAGTTGTGATGTTCTTCATAACACTGCTGCGGTAGCTATTTATCAAGCATCTGAGGATGCTTATAATCTTTTCAATAAAGTTATACTTCTCTACGAAGGATATGAAATTTATTTTGGCCCTAGAGAGAAGGCTAAGGAATTTTTTACTGCTATGGGGTTTGAATGTTCTTCAAGACAAACTACTCCGGATTTTCTTACCTCACTTACTAATCCTGTAGAAAGGATTGTTAAAAAAGGATATGAAAATAAAGTGCCTCGTACTGCTGAAGAGTTTGCCGATAAGTGGAAGAATTCAAAACTTCGCCAAGAGCTTTTAGCCAATATAGATGCATATTTAAGTGACAATCCTATTAAATCGACAGGATACAAAATGTTTAGAGAATCGCATCATGCTACACAGGCAAAAGGTGCTGGAAGTTCTTCGTCTTATACGGTAAATTTTTGGATGCAAGTGAAAGCTCTCACTATTCGTGGATTTCAAAATCAACGAGGAGATATGTCTGTGTTTTATGTTATTGTTAGCACTAATCTTATCATGGGTCTTATAATTAGCTCGATGTTTTATAATATGCGGCTAGATACTTCAACTTTTTACTTTAGATCTTCTATTTTGTTTTTCGCTTTATTATATTCTTCACTTTCTTGTTTGTTAGAAATAGTACAATTATTTGTTGGAAGAAAAGTAGTAGAAAAACATCATGATTTAGCGCTTTATCGTCCAGCAGCATATTCCTTAGCTAGCATTATTGTCGAAATTCCAACGAAAATAATAGTTTCAGTGGCATTTAATTTATCACTTTATTTTTTATCAAACTTGAGGCGTACTGTTGGACATTTTTTCGTTTATTTCCTTATATCATTAACATCTATTTTGACAATGTCTCATCTATTTAGAACTATAGGAACATATACAAAATCATTACCACAGGCATTTGCTCCAGGTGCAATTGTTGTTCTTGCTATGACAATTTATACTGGCTTTATTATTCCAACTAAAAGCATGCATGGCTGGGGACGTTGGATAAATTATATTAATCCATTAGCTTATGCATACGAGGCAATGATTGTGAATGAATTTGGTAATAGACGATTTGAATGTGCCATGTTTGTGCCTTCAGGTCAAGGATATAGTAACGTTTCTGCCAATCAGCGTATCTGTAGTGTAGTGGGAGCGTCTGCTGGATTATCATATGTCGAAGGAAATGATTATCTCGCGCAATCATTCCGGTATTACCCTAAGCATTTATGGCGAGATTGGGGGATTTTGTTCTCATTTTCAATCTTTTTTTTATTTGTTTACTTGATTTCAGCTGATTGTATTAGTGGTTCCAGGTCTAAGGGTGAATTTTTGGTTTTTCCAAAGAGTATTCTTGATCGGACAAAAAGATTACATAAAAAAATGGGTAGTAGTTTAAAGAATGACGAGGAAAGTAATAAACAAGTAGAAGTAAAACCAATTCAAACTTCTGCTATAAATACTCTTGGAGCTCATGAAAATGCAGTAAATTCTTCTTCTGTTCTTTTTCAAGTATCTAGGTACATGAGCAATTTATCTTCAGAAAACACCAATACTGATAATGATGATGAGACTGTTATTAGTGATGATGAAAATGAACTAAGGTTAAAAAAAATTCATAGTTATAGAAGACCGACTATTTTAAGGAGTGAGAGTGTTTTTCATTGGAGGGATGTTTGTTACAATATCACATTAAAACAAAAGGACGTTTTACTTTTGGATAAAATTTCGGGATGGGTCAAGCCTGGCACTTTGACTGCACTTATGGGTGCATCTGGTGCAGGTAAAACAACCTTGTTAAATGTTCTCGCGAATAGAGTATCTGTGGGAGTAATTAGTGGCAAAATTTTTGTAGATGGTAAATTACGAGACGATTCTTTTCAAAGAAGTACTGGGTATGTACAACAAGAAGACTTGCACTTATCTACAGCTACCGTACGTGAGGCTTTGGAATTTTCTGCAGTTTTAAGACAATCAAGTACTATTTCAAAGAAAGATAAGCTCGATTATGTAAAGGAAGTTATTAAGGTTCTAGAAATGGAGGAGTATGCTGATGCTATTGTGGGTGAAAGAGGCGAAGGACTTAACGTTGAGCAACGAAAAAGATTGTCTATTGGAGTAGAGTTAGCTGCTAGACCAAAAGTGCTACTTTTTCTTGATGAGCCTACCTCTGGGCTGGACTCACAAACTTCATGGTCTATTTGTCAATTACTTAGAAAGCTTGCACTTGCTGGACAAGCAATATTATGTACAATACATCAACCTTCAGCAATATTATTTCAACATTTTGATCGCTTATTGTTTCTTCAAACAGGTGGTAAAACAGTATATTTCGGAGATATCGGGGAAAATTCTAGGGCTCTTATATCATATTTTGAAAAATTGGGGGCTGACCCATGCCCTACAGAAGGAAATCCGGCTGAGTGGATGTTAAATGTAGTTGGGGCAGCACCAGGATCCATTGCAAAAAGAGATTATCATGAAGCATGGATAAATTCAAGTGAGTATCAAGAAGTGCTAAAAGAGCTAGATATATTGGAAAAACGAGGAAAGGATGCGATCATTTTCACAGCCACAGATGAAATCAAAGTTGTAAAGAGCTCTGAATATGCGCAATCTTTTTGTATCCAATTTTATTATGTTATTATTCGAGTTTGGCAGCAATATTGGAGATCTCCAAGATATATTTATGCAAAACTGGCACTTTCAATTATTTCTGCATTATTTAATGGGTTTTCCTTTTTTAAAGCTAAAAACACATTACAAGGAATGCAAAATATGATGCTTTCGGTTTATATGTACACTGTTATATTTACTAGTTTAATTACCCAGATGCTTCCACAGTATTTAAAACAGCGAGATATATTTGAAGTGCGGGAAAGTCCTAGTAAGACGTATTCATGGGCAGTTTTTATTTTTGCTCAATTATTTGCAGAAATTCCTTGGCAGATTTTCACAGGGGCTTTATCTTTTCTATGCTGGTATTTTCCCATTGGATTTTATACTAATGCCGAATATACAAATACTGTTCATGAACGTGGGGGATTAATGTTTTTGTATGCTATTATGCTGTTTTTAATGTCTACAACTATGGGTCATATGTGCATAGCTGGTTTCGAAAGAGAAGAATCTGCCGGGCATGTTGCTCATATGATATTTACAACGGCTTTATTATTTTCTGGGGTACTTATAACTTCTTCTTCTTTGCCTAGATTTTGGATATTTATGTATCGTGTATCTCCATTAACTTATTTTGTTTCAGGAATGCTATCATCTGGTATTGGAAATTCATTTGTAAAATGCGCTTCTGAAGAGTATTTAAATTTTGACCCTTCAGATGGAAGGACTTGTGCTGAGTACTTAAATGAATATATTAAGTTAAATGGAGGCTATCTGTTAAATCCTGACGCAACAAGCCAATGCTCATTTTGCACTGTCTCAGACACTTCAACTTATTTAACTAAGCTTGGAATACGATATGCTGATAGATGGTGGCACATGGTTTTACTTATTGCATACATACTTTTCAATGGAATAGCTGCTGTTTTCCTTTATTGGTTGATTCGAGTTCCTAAGAAAAGAAAAATTAAGACAACTTAATTATATCTATAAATTTGACTTATAGAGCAGATTTTAATATTTATTTATATGATTAATTTATATCCGTATTATCTATAAAATTATAAAAATGTTTTTATACGTATTTTTTTTTTACTTTATTCATTTATTTAGTTTGTATGTTTGTACACTGTAATTTTTTGAGGTTGTTTTACTTTGCCTTTCACATATACTTGAAAATTGTACAGGATGTTATAACGAATTTAAATGATTTTAGTGGCTCTACTTTTTTTTTACAATTCACGTATGTAAAAAATATTATTTATACTAAAGGAAAAAACTAAATTGACATAATATTAAAATTGTACAAATACTGAAAAACATCATAACAATTATTAGCACAATTCTAAAATCAATTATATTTAGCTTACTTATCTTGTTTTTAATACTCAACTACAGACAAATATTAACCTCGAAATATTTACCCGGTGTTTTAATGAGTATGTATTACCTTTATTTAATTACCCTACTCAAATTGAGTATAGTAAATTTTTTTTTTTTACCCAACAGTATCTCGAAATTCTATGATTTAAGACCACATGATTAATAGTTTTTTTTAAGAAGATTCCAATACATAAAGAGATAAATAAATGGAATAAGAAATAGTTTTTATATTAATTTGAATATAATAAACATTAAAAGAAAAAAAGATAGAAGCAAATAAACAAATCTCAAGAGCATATGTATACACTTTTATTTCGTTCCTCATCTCCATGCTCATCGTTTTCAGATTTTTCACATATTAAACTATTACCACGAAATGAAAAATGGAAGATTTAAATAATTTATCAGATACAGCTAGTGCATCAGTGCCTAACAAAGCCTTCAACGTAATATCATTGAATTCCACAGCTTCACCATCTAAATTACAAGAAAGCGAAAGTCAAAAAATACGGAAAACATATTATAATAGCGATTTTAAAACAAATGAAAGCAAAAAGTATAATAATAACTTAAAAAAAAAAATATTTAA
>JAKTQT010000376.1:0-19365 GCA_030579355.1 Botryozyma nematodophila | reverse complement strand
TTATTTACTACACTTACAATTTCCACTATATCATTATGTGTTTTTTTTTTTTTATAAATTTATATAAATTAAAATGATTTACAAGAATATATTCAAAAATTAAATATACAAATTAAGAAAGAGAAAAAAAATAAATTAAATAAGTATATAATAAAGTCATATGTGTCAAAAAAACACAAATACATTTGATTCAGTCATTAAATTTTTATAGACTGTAATTTACACGTAATTACAATAATTTATTCTGAAAAAGATTAGATAAAGTAAATTTGAACTTTTTTTCTAGTTATTTATACTGAAATTTTATTTTAATGTCTTCTAAATATTGAGTGATTTATTTTTTGTTTTTTTCTTTATTTTTTTACAATTTATTTATTACATATAGTTATATAAGTCTTTTATTTTTTTTTAGTTGTGGTTCAGTTTAGCTCGCGCTGGCTTTATTCTTTGAGAAATATATCTAGAAATATTTCTTGGATTACTTACCCTGTAGGGTAAAAGTATGTACTGTGTGTAAAAATTGCTATGGTAATCATGATTTTCTAATCCATTTTATCACGCTTTCTTCTACAAACATAAAAATATAATACTATTAAATAAATTTAATATTCTCAGTTTCTTAAATATAGTTATATAAATTAAAATAGACAGTTTAAGAATATATTAAAAAAATATAAATGAGTCTTTTTTCTCTGTTATATTATTTCTCATACTCTTTCTCAGTAGTCAGATGATAAAAGGTAGTTACAACTAAAAAAAAAAGTCGCGTTTATTACTATAGAAACATGCTATAATTACCTAGGTAAAACACTCAGCCGCTTGATTTTATTTTCTTATTTTTTATTTTCTCTACTTTCTCAATTTTTGTTTATCATTTTTTTTGTTTTCGTCTATCGTTTTAGTTGCAATAAGAAACAAAGAAAAAGGAATAGTTTATTGATTTACTAAATTGTCTTGACAACGTATACGAAAAGGGAAAATTTTTTATACAAATTAGTAAATAGTATGTATAAAAAAAAATAAAAAAAATAAAACGATAAAGAAGTAAAAAAAAACAAGTGAAAATAATTAGCTTGATTACCAACGGCTTATAAATTCACTGTACTATATTTAACTAGCGTAGGTTGTTTGATTGTTTAATAAATTCAACAGCAAGACCATAAAAAAGAGAGATATAAATTTAAAATACAAAAGTGAAAATAAACCGCGTATAATATTTGCATAAAAAATAGTATAAATAGGTAAGGAGTCGATTTTGTAGATGCATAAGTTTTTTTAATAGTACGGTTGGATTTGATTTGATTTGTTCGTGTTTGTGTTTGTGTTTGTTTGTTATTATATTTCTCGCATTTTTTTTTGTTTTTTGTTTTTTATATCTAATTTGTTATTTATTTTGTTATTTTGTTTGTACATTCGTTTGACTACTTGTTTATTTTGATTACTATTTTATTATTTCTTTATTTGCTTTTTTATTTATTAGGTTATATTGTTTAATCATACATTTACTCATTTATTTGCTGCTATATTGTTTTATTTATTACTTATTTATTACTTTTTATTTTATCGTCATTTCACTATTATTTTATTACTATTTTATTACTATTTTATTGTTATTTTATTACTATTTTTTTACTGTTTTATTGTTATTTTATTGTTATTTTATTGTTATTTTATTGTTATTTTATTGTTATTTTATTATCATTTTGCTTTTATTTTATTACTATTTGGTTATCATTTTATTATCATGGTACTTATATTCTATTATCATTTTAATATTGAATTATTATTATTTTATTTCTGGTCTTACTAATTCTTACCAACCTTCTTTGTTTCTTTGCAATTCAATCTATTTGATTCACGTTTCTAACTATTTTTCATAGCAGTTAAATCAGAAATTCACCTAGCAACGAATTAAAGATCCTGTTTATTTACCGTTGTTTTTTTTGTTTTAAAAATAAACTATTATACATTTCAAAGATTTTAGATAGGACAAAGACTAAGTTTAATTTTGGAAATTCCTTGAAAATTTATATAAATTTTTTTTCCTATTCAAATCAAGTTAAAAATTTATTAAAAACACTTTAAAAAATTTAAACATAAAGAAATCCATTATCAACAGTTAGTATCTCATCATTTAATACAAATCAAAGAATGCAATAAAAATGTCTTCTTACACAACTTCTGTTCCTTCTACTCCTGAACAGATTATAGAAAAATCTAAAAATAGTCATGAACATCATGATCTAAATGGAAATCATCACAATAATATTGATAATGATATTAAAAATACTCATAAGCATGATAAAAAAAGTATACTTTCGCAAGTTTATCCAGTAGATAATCCTGCTATTTTACAGGAAGTGTCAAATTTATCTACAAAATTAATACATGCAGTAGAAAGACAATCCGATTTAGAAGATTTATTATCTAAAACAAGAAATGAATTAAATATTGCAAAACAACATATACAATCTCTCGATGAAAAGAATAAAGAATATCAACTTAAGCTTAAAAATGGGTTTTTAATAGATAAACAAGATGTAGAAGCAGAAACAAATAAGTTATTAGAAAAATTAAAAAAAGAATCTCAAGAAAGAACAAAAGCAGAACAAGTTAAAAATAATATAGAAAGTGAGCTTGAAAACTTATCGGCATCTTTATTCGAAGAAGCTAATAAAATGGTTGTTACTGCGAGAAAAGAAAAAGATCAACTAGAAAAAAAAAATGAGCAATTACAAATATTAATTAAAGAAAAAGATGTCTTGTTTAATTCCATGCAGGAACAACTTTCTGAACTAAAACAAGTTTTACAAAAATTTGCAGTTGAAAAAGCTGAATATAATGAAGCTAGACGAGCATCCGTTTCAGGTGGTTTGGCTTCTTCTTGGATAAATAAAAACGAGTCAGCTCCTCCTCCATTATCATTCAACCAATTACATGTTGATGAAAATGACTTAAAATCACAAGGCTTAGTACCGTTTCCTTCTACTGGTTCTGATTCTTTGTCAGAAGATAACAATGCGGCTAAAACAACTACTACTAATAATATTTCTAATGACACCGGAAGTGCTGATGCCCCATTAAATCCTAATTCTAATTCTAATTCGAATACAAACTCTAATACTCCAATTAATGGTTTATCATCGATTCCGTCTGCACTGTCAACCACATCTTCCTTAACGCCTAACAGAAGGTCTGGTACTCCCGGTTCGTTAACAGGTATAAACAGTAATAATAATACTAGGCCGCCATCATGCTTGAAAGAAAATTTAAATGCAACGCCTGCGTTTCCCACATTTTTCTCAAATTTAATTCAACCAGTGCTTCGATTTGATATTCCTCAATTTTATGAATTTTTACAATTAGTTCCTAGTAATTCTAGTGCGCAAATGCAATTACCGGCTAACTCTACACCTTTTTATCAGCAAGAAACACAACAGGATTTACAGCCTTCACATTCAAATCAAAGTGAATCAGCTACTTCAAAAATCTCTACAGGAGAAGGATTAATACGCACTGGCTTAGGATTGGTACGTTCAAATAGTAGTTTAACGTTTCCATCCTTTTACAATAGCAATCATAGTAACAACAATAACAATAATAATAATAGTTTGGACCCTATTTCAGATTTGGGAACAAATAATGAAAATATAAATAAAAGGAACTCAATTGCAGTCGATCATATTGGACCTCCACCATCACCTAAATTAATTTATGGTAAAGATAAACAAACCTCTACAATATCTTCCTTTATTTCTTCTAATGCAGTATCATTTTCAGCATCTAACACGATAATGACACTTAAAGATACTAGATTTTTTAAACGTGTTATGATGGAAGATATAGAGCCTACGATCCGTCTTGATATAGCTCCTCGGTTAACATATTTTTCTCGGAAATATGTTTTGTCTTCAATACTAGATGGGTCTTTAGTCATAAATCCCATATTAAATGATTCTGGTATAAGTAATGTTCCCTCTAATACATCTTACTCTACTAACAGTAGTAGTGAACAAGTTAATAGCAATGGAAATAACAACAACTCTCGTTCGAAAGGGTCTTTTGAGTCAGCACGGAGTGAAATATCAGAGGTGAATAATGGTAGTGGAGCGGAGAGAAGTGGGAATAATAATACAAATAGTAATAGTGGCAACAATGGGGACAATGGCATTAGTTTAGTTAGTAGTCGGTCAGGGATACCGATAGTTGGTGCATCACCTTTTCCGTGTTCATTATGCGGCGAACAACGTGATGATGAGCCACATTTAAGACGACATTACATGTGTACGTCAGATCATAAGTCATATCAGAATAAATACTATTTATGTGCCTATTGTCTTGCACGTGTTCGGGCAGTATGCAATTTTGCAGGATTTTTAAGGGCTATTCGAGGAGGATTATGGAAGATTGATTCTGCAGAAGATCAAAAGCGAGCTTGGGAAGAATGTGTGAGATTACGAGAGCAAATGTTTTGGACTCGTATAGGTGGGGGCGTTGTACCAGTTGCTAATTAATTATCAGCTTTTTGCGAGCCAGTCTCAAATAATTTTTACATGTATTGAATGTTTATTTTATGGTATCGAATAATAAGTACTTTGGTATAAGTAATTCAATATATAATGTTTATACTGCATAATATGTATAATACTTTTATTAAGTAGAATGTGAGGTAGCGTATCGATATATTTATCTCAATTGATATTATTAATGTATCATAATCAAGAAACTTTACGATATTAATTCTAATAACGGAAAATCACAATAAGACTATATTAAGAATAAGTGAAATTCCACCTTATTTAGATAGGAACGTTTGTTTCCTAGTTTTAGTTTGGAATTTATTACTATGTTGTAAATAGCATACTAAAAAAAAAATTAGCTTTTTTTTTTATCTTTGAGATAAATAATATTTTTAAAGGTTTGGTGCATAATTTATTATAGGGTATTAATATATAATTAGTAAAATAAAGTTATTTAATAGATTTTTTTTATACACACTGTAAAAGAATAGCTTTTTACTTTATGTAATGTACTTACGCTAAGCGATAACATACTTTTAGTTAATGTATATATATGATAAAAATTATTTATTATATTTACATTCAAGTGATACATTAAAAGTTTATGTGTAGAAGAAATGAATTTTTATTGATTATTTGTTTACAAGTATACGAATAGAAAGCAGAAGAAAATGAAAAATATATAAAATATGGGATTGAAAAATTGATTCTAATATATAGTTAGCATTTGTACGTTGTGTTTAGTAGAATTCATAACAACACTTGATAACATTTACATTGTATTTAATACCATTTGCATTGCATTTAATAACATATACATTGCGTTTAGTAAAACAAAGTAGTATTCTTTGCTGGATTTAATCCAGTTCGATCAACTCAACGGTTTAATTAGTTTCTATGAGAATAATTAATATTCGATAATAGAATTGTATTTCATTTTTAATTATTTGTCGCTAGTACCTCATATTGAATATTTATCCATGTTGAATGAACAATATTTCTTTATTTTACTTTTTGTAAGCAAAATGTTCAAATTAATTATGGTATTTAAAAAAATGGCTATCACATTATGTAACTCATATATGGATAATCGAGAAACTTTCAAATAAACCCAAGAATTAATTTCAATCAAAGTCTTCACCACTTGGTTAAATATTAATTATCGCTAATAAAATTTGCTACCTACAAAGAGAAAACAAAATAATTTGAAATGAAGTGAATAAGTGATAAATATGACTTTATAAAATAATAAAATTTATGTAAAATAGAATTGTTCAACTATTGATATAATATAAGTTATTCTTTTTCGGTAATATAAAACCTTCGATATAAATTAATAAAATTAATAATTTTCTCAACCAATAAGAAATTATAATTTATATAAGGAGATATTTAATACCTTAATATTTATTAATTTATTTACTTTATACAGTTGTATTTATTTGTACGAATGATTACCAACAGGAATGATCGCATTTGAATGTACATTATTATTATAAGCTTATGGGTAATAGTTTGAAAGAAATGAAGTAATATTTTTAATATTTCAAGAAATTTAATTGCTATTATATTTTATTATTTTAGTTTATTTGATTACGTGAAATTAAATTATTTTGTTTTTTATATTTTATAAACTTATGCTATGTTAATTAATTATACTATGAAATTAATTTTATATATACATGTATATATATACATACATGTATATACAAGTATACTCGTTTAGAACTTATGAAAGAATAAAAGAAATAAATAATCCATGCCGAATCTCTCGGAGTATAAAGCTGATTAGATGGAAACGATAGAAATGGATTCACCACCTTCTGGAATTTGTTGAGCACCCCAATGAATAGCATAAACATCATCCCCTTCAGGAACAGAATATGGACTATTATTATTAAATTCAAAATAACCAGTTTCGTTAGAGAAACTTACACTAAGATAGCCAGCTGGAGAGGTATCTCTAGTGGAAACGATGGAAGTTCCATCAGTTTCAGAGACGAAAACAAGATAATCAGTTTCAGTGATAAATAATTCATTATTGACAAGAGTAAAATTAGTTGCATCGTCAGCACTACTGACTGAAATAAGTTTTCCATCACAAGCAATAGATAATGGTGTTAAATGAAGAGGAGAACCAGATCGACGAATTTGAAGTGCAAATCCATTAGCATAAGAAGCAATGGAAAAGATAAAAGCAATTAAATATGTAATTGAAATCATTTTAAAATGCGTGTAAAGTATGTTTTAATTGAAAAGTGTAATAACTAGTATAAGGATTACAGTGGTTTATGTATAAAGATATAAAAAAGTCAAATATGATGACAAGAGGCAGATTATAGGGAAATAAAGCTTCATATTTATAGGCAAAATTTCTAATATTCAGGCTACCTAAAATAAAAAAAAAGTTTTTTTTTTTTTTTTTTTTTCTCTTCTAGTTTCTAACTATGATTATTCAAGTGACGTAATTTCACCAAAACTAAAGAACAATAAAGTTAAATCCTTAATATTTTATTCCTATACATATGGAAATTAAAACAAAAATTATTCATGATTGTTTTTTATATTTAATTATAGAGATTTCAGTTACTTGATTAATTTTAATTGATTGGTTATTATTAATTAGTTCATTTAGGGAATTGTTTTCATAATGAGATCTAGATCTGATTAGATAGGTTTTTTACAGAAAGATTTTTTATATAGCAACTAGAGATCAGATGATCAAGTCATTTGATTTTGTTTGGTATATTTGAATATTTACTGGTTTGGTATGTGTTTGCTAGTATACGAATAAGTATGTAGTGTACTATATTATCTATCATAGTTCCATATTGCTCAGTTACTATGTACTTATTGATACTTCGATACTTTTACAATTATCTATATGTCAACACTATATTATTTACTTTGTATACAATATAGTACTTCCTATAGCAAATTGAATGTTTTCGATTATAGTTTTTTATTTAGCATTTATTTATTACCATTCTACCCATATAAGAAAGTGGTTTTTCAAATAGTTTTCAAATAGTTTTCAAATAGTTTTCAAATAGTTTTTTAAATAATTTTTCTGTGTTTTGTTTTGTTTTGTTTATTGTGTTGGATTGAATTATTACGTGGTATATAGTTATTACAATATAAAGTATATTATATTTATTAATTATATTATATTATTGTATACATTATTGTATTGTATTAAACTATGTTATATTGTATTGCATTTCTTATTGCGTATAGTGTTATGTTATTATATTATACTATACTATGCTATGCTATGTTATATTAAATTATATTATATTATGCTATGATATCTATTCTATGTTATATGATATCAAGTTGTATCACACTACACTATTTTATATTATATTATATATGGTATATTTTCTACAGCATTTCATAGATATTATACTACAATGTACCATACCATACTATACCATACTATACTACCTTACATTATACTCATTTACTACATACTACACTATACAACATACTACACTATATCATCTTATTCATCTTATCCTGCGAACATCACAGAAACCAGATTCATCCAATTCATATTGCATAATATTCACTTTTTATTCATCATCTACATATAAATATACAATATATATAAATATTCAATATATATAATATCAATCCAAGACATTGGCACTTATTTGATTTCTTACTTGATTTGCATTATAGAGGAAAATATTGAAAACATCAATAATAAAAACAACTTTGTCTTACTAAACATTACCAAGACAACTTAAATCTCAAGAAATATCACGTGTAAGCACGCGAAAATTCATACAAATGAGCCAAATTGACTATTAGTAAAATAATTTATTAGCGTATTATGATTGTTTTTTATATTTTTTTAATATTTTTGTATGAAATTTGTTAGTTTATTAGCAATTTTTTATTTTTATTAGTAGTTTTATTGGCATTTATATTCAAAATAATGATTTATTACCCTGTTTTACTTGGCTATTGGGAAGTAATTTCTAATAAAATATATTTATATAAATATGTTGTATAATAATAAATCATAAAGTAATAACAATTATATAATAAATATAATAATATTATTATTATTTTATTTTTATTTTTATTTTTATTTCTATTTTTAATAGTTAAAATAATCAATTATTTTTATAGCATATAAAAAATATCATACATTCACAATGGCAAATACTCCACATGGCGGTACTTTAAAAGATTTATTAGCAAGAGATGCTCCTATTCATGATAAATTACTTAAAGAAGCAGAAACTTTACCAGCTTTAACACTTAGTGAAAGACAATTATGTGATTTAGAACTTATACTTTCTGGTGGTTTTTCACCTCTTGAAGGATTTATGGATCAATCTGATTATGAAGGTGATGTAAACAAAATGAGATTATCTTCTGGTGTTTTATTTTCTATTCCAATTACTTTAGATGTAAGTGAAGAAGAAATTAATACTATTGATATTAAACCAAAATCTCGTATTCTTTTAAGAGATTTTCGTGATGATTCTCCTCTTGCTATTATTACTGTAGAGGATGTTTATAAACCAAATAAAAAAATTGAAGCAGAAAAAGTATTTAGAGGTGATCCTGAACATCCAGCTGTAAAATATCTTTTTAATACTGCAAAAGAATTTTATGTTGGTGGTAAAATTCAAGCAATTAATCGTCCAAATCATTATGATTATGCTGGTTTAAGACATACTCCTGCAGAATTAAGAGCTGAATTTAATAAATTAGGTTGGAATAAAGTTGTAGCTTTTCAAACTCGTAATCCAATGCATAGAGCACATCGTGAACTTACTGTACGTGCTGCTAGATCAAGACTTGCAAATGTTCTTATTCATCCAGTTGTAGGTTTAACTAAACCAGGTGATATTGATCATTTTACTCGTGTTCGTGTTTATCAAGCAATCCTTCCAAGATATCCTAATGGTATGGCTTTATTATCTCTTTTACCCTTAGCAATGCGTATGGGTGGTGATAGAGAGGCTCTTTGGCATGCAATTATTCGTAAAAATCATGGTGCAACTCATTTTATTGTTGGTCGTGATCATGCTGGTCCTGGTAAAAATTCTGCTGGAAAAGATTTTTATGGTCCTTATGATGCTCAAAAATTAGTAGAAGAATTTAAAAGTGAATTAGGTATTGAAGTTGTTCCTTTCCAACAAATGACTTATCTTCCAGAAAAAGATTGTTATCTTCCTAAGGATACCGTTCCTGAAGGTACCCAAACTTTAGATATTTCAGGTACTGAACTTCGTAGACGTCTTAAACTTGGTTTACCAATTCCTGAATGGTTTTCTTATCCAGAAGTTGTAGCTGTTTTACGTGCCTCTCATCCACCTCGTGCAAAGCAAGGTTTCACTATCTTTTTAACTGGTTACTATAACTCTGGAAAAGATGCTATTGCTCGTGCTCTCCAAGTTACCCTTAACCAACAAGGTACCCGCCCAACTTCTTTATTTCTTAGTGATTCTCTGTTACCTGATGAAAAACATCATATCTCACATGCTTCCTCTTCAGTAAATGTTAGAGACCATGTAGGTGGTAACTCTGATGATGATATTAGTCGTGTTGCATTTGTTAGTGCTGAATTAACAAAAGCTGGTGCTGCTGTTATTGCTTCTCCAATAGCATCATCTGATAAAGCCCGTAAGAAAGCAAGAGAAACAATTTCTAAGAATGGTTCTTTCTTCCTTGTTCATGTAGCTACTCCATTAGATCATGCTGAAAAAACTGATACAAAGCATGTTTACAAACGTGTACGAAGTGGTGAACTTTCAAATCTTGTTTTACCTGGTATTCAATCTGATTATGAAACTCCAAAGGATGCTGATTTAGTTGTTGATGCCTCTAAACTTTCAGCAAGAGAAGTTGTACATCAAATTATTTTATTATTAGAATCACAAGGATTTTTTGGAAATTAATACCTTTTTTAATTTATTTAAGTCGTAAAAAAAAGTTATTTGTGTTATTTATTTATCGTTTGTATGTTTTGTTTTGATAATTGTAAATAGATAGAAAATATGTGTATTTCTGTTGAGTAAATATAAACATTGAAAAAAGTTTTCTATAATTAATATTTTTACTATGTACGAGTAATTTGTAAACACAGATTAAAGTATATATATACATAACCTTTATGATTTTAGAAAAAAGAAACATCCACCCAAGAAAACGAAAATTATTGCACAACTGCAAAAAAAATTAATACAGTTTCTATTTAATTAATTAATTAACTTCAGTTCGAGACTCTGATGAAATCACATTAGAATTTGAATTTAAATTCCTCTTTTTTAAGACATTTTCTATGAAAGCTTCACCGGCTTTATATGAAGATCTTACTAAAGGACCAGAAGCACAATATAAAAATCCTTGGTCAAGAGCATATTGTTTCCAATAATCAAATTTATCGGGATGAACATATTCTTTAACAGCCATATGTCTTCTTGTTGGTCTCATATATTGTCCGAAAGTTACGACATCTACACCAACTTCTCTTGCTCTTCGCAGAGCATCCTTAACTTGAGAATCAGTCTCTCCCAGACCTAACATTAATGAAGTTTTTGTTATTAATGATGGAACAATTTTCTTAGCATGCTGTAAAACAGACAAAGATTGTTTAAAAGTAGCTCTAGCATCACGAACTTGTGGAGTTAAATCTTCTACAGTTTCTAAATTATGTGCAAAAACATCTACACCTGATCGTGCAAGAATAGCTACACAATCTAAATCACCTCTAAAATCACCTGAAAGTGTTTCAACAAGAATATGTGGAGCATGCGATTTAATTGATTTAACAGTTTTTGCAAAATGATGAGCACCACCATCTATAATATCGTCTCTATCAACAGAAGTAAGTACAACATAACCTAAACCCCATTTAGCAATAGCTTTTGCTGTATGTTCAGGTTCATTTGGATCTAATGGACCTGGAGTACGAGATGTTTTAACAGAACAAAATCTACAACCTCTTGTACAAGTATCACCCATAAGCATAATAGTAGCAGTAGCACTTGCCTTAGAATTTTGATTATCATTTTTTGTATTTCCTCCCCAACATTCTCCAATATTTGGACAACGAGCTTCTTCACATACAGTATGTAAATTTAAACCTCTCAAATCTTCTTTTATACGTGCAAATGCTGATCCAACTGGTATAGGTGATTTTAACCATTCTGGAAGTTTAATATGTTCTTTAGTTTTTCTTAATCTATAATCCGAAATATCTTCTTTAGTAACTCCATTTTTTATAAAGTCTTCAAATGAAGGTCCTGATTGTAATTTAGATCCTAATAATTTTCTTCTTGTCCCTGCTTTAACCGTATTTGTAACTGTCGAAGTGGATCCGATAGCGTTTGAAGCTCTACTTTTTATTGACATTTTAGTTCTGTGTGTGATTAAATATTTATCTATTTTATTATTTATTATTTACTATTTAATGTTTATTATTTATTATTTAATATTTAATATTCAATACTTATTATTTATTACCATATACATAAATCTCATATAGGACTGTTTCGTATATTCAGTCAAAATAGCCACCTAGGTAACCCAGACCCGGGTAATAATTTAAATTGAAAACTTATTGCATCTAAAGAAGTTTTAAAATTTTATAATCGAGTAAACAGCAATAAGAAGTTAATATTAATAATATAAATAAAACATTTGTGTATAGCTGAATATATAGGTGTATATATTTGTGTGTATTAATTATTTACACATAGACGACACATACAGACAAACATACAAACAAACATACAGACAAACATACAGACAAACATACAGACACACATACAAACACATGCAAAACTAGGCTTTTTGAAAACATGGATGAAACTGCTATTTACTCGTGCTCAAATAGTAATTTTTTAACTATTGCTGATGTCCATTCAGGATCACATGTGTCCACATTAAAATCAAGTAAATCATCAAAAAATGGGATTGCAACTTTTATATCAGCAAATAAAAATGTTCCTTCATTGATTTTATCTAGTCAATCAGATAGACCAATAATTAATGTTTATACAGTTTCAAGAGAAACAATGGTAAATAAAATTTCTGTACCGGAAAAATTAAATTGTTTGGTTTTTTCAAATTCAGGAGTATATTTAGCTGCAGGTTCAGTTACCGGGAAATTATATATTTGGGATGTTAATACTAGAATTTTATTATTTGTTAAAAACAGAGCACATTTACAATCCATAACAAATTTAGTTTTTACATCTGATGACACTTGTATTATTACCGGTTCAAATGATGGACAAGTGCATATTTGGAGTTTAGTTGATTGTGTATCTTGTAATTTTTCTGATAGTTCATATAGGAAAATTAATATGAGTAATAGTAAGACGGAAAATATTAGTAAAGAAGAAGTTGATATAGATAATGATTTTATGAATAATAATTTAGATAATGTTAGTCCTTTATTTTCTCTTATTGGTAATGGAGGACAAATTTTAAAAATTGTTACTTCAAGTATTGGTAATATATTTTCATCAAAAATTTATACTGCTTCTTCAGATGATAGTATAAGAATATGGGATTCAATTAATGGAAAATCTATATTAACATTTTCAATTACTTCTGATAAAACAGAAACTTCAACAAACTTAAATTCTTTAGTTCAAACGATGGCAATTGATTCTTTAGAAAGAGCTATTTATGTTGGATTGAGTACTGGAGAAATTTTACAATGTAATTTATACGATTCATCTACTAGTAAGCTACGTTCTGTTATATCCGATGCATCATCTGGTCTTATTTCAATTTCATTAGATGCATTAAAGGCTTTAGAATCTCAACCTGAAATGTTTTCAAATGAAAATAATAAACTTTTTAAACTTCCTGAAAATAATAATAATACTAATAATAATAATAACAGTTCTGCAATTACAGCCTTAGAAGTTTCCTTTGATGGTACGTTATTAATATCTGGTGATAGCAACGGAAAAGTATCTGTTTGGGATATTGCTTCTAGACAAGTTGTAAGAAGTTTAAGAGCACACACAACTGGACCAATAACAAGTCTTTGTCTCATGATTAATTATAAAAAACAACTTCAAGAAGCAAAAGAAAGTTTATTATCAAATTCTAAACAAGATGTCATTTTACAATTAGATCGGTCAACAGATCCAGAGATAAATTTATCTAATATTGGACTTTGGAAAACGATCGATTCTTCTGAATCATCAAAAAGAATTGATTTACACGCTGAATTAGAAAGGATTGAAAATGACTATAATTCTCTAAATAATTCTAATTCTGAAGCTGGCCTTGAGGTCACAGTTGCTGATTTAACAACTGATATAAAAAAAATATACGAAGAATTTAACAAACTGAAAAAAACAAACCAAGCTTTATGGTCACTTGTTTCTAATGAAAAATGAAATGATAGTTTTAAAATAAAATTTTCTCTTGTACATATATATAAAATCTTTTTTTTTTTTTGGTAAACGCCAAATTTCAGTTAACCAGATAATCATTACTTCATACTATTTAAATTACATTTCTATTTTTACTTAATTTACAAAAAAACCATTTTTAAGAAGCTTGTTTCGATTTTAAATATTGTGCAAATCTTGATTGTTCATGTATTCCGCATTCCGTCTTTTCACGTCCTTTCCACCTTCCACCTCGTTCATCATTTGGATTTTCTGACGGCTCAGTAGAATGCCAATCTCCTACCGAAGTATACCCTTTGTCTAATAATTCATTGTATGCAAGTTTGTTTGTCTCTACATAAGACTTAACTTCAGAAAAACTCCAATTTGCCAAAGTATTTATTTTATATATTCCTGTCTCATTTTCAAGTTCTATAATTGGCATATCACTTCTCTTTCCTCCTTGGGACCGTCTTCTACCAGTAAGAACTGCTTTTACTTTAAGTTCCTTATACGCTCTCCTAGTGGGTTCAATTTTAATTAGATAATCATATCTATCTTCATCTTTTTTCCATAATTCTTTTCCATATTTTTCTTCAAAATCCTTCACATTTTCACATCCTTCTGGTTTAAAAATATGAATTCTAAGATTTGGATATCGGTTTCTTATTTTCTCTACTAATTCATATGTCTCTTTGAAATGATATAAAGTATCAATAAAGATTAAATCTAAACCATCAATATTTGGAAACGAAGAATCATTTTTTAATGAATTTATAGTGTTTAGCGTGAGCTCTAATTGTGCTATACCAGTTAAACCAAATGCCGTTAATTGGCATAATTCTCCAGGTTTAAAATGTTCAAATGCCCATTTTAAAATAGAATTTGCATCTTCTGAATTAAGTTTTTTATTAGCCTCTTCTAAATTAAAGTTAATCATCTTGAGAAAAAAATTAAATAACTAAATGAAATGAATTACACAAGATTCTTAATTACTATAAACAGCACTATTTATAATCTTCTAATACGATACTAATAATTTGTATTTATAATCATGCAATGCTTTTCTTTAATTTCGAATCCAACGCTTTTTATTATTATGTAATATTAGCTCTAATATAAAAAAAAAAAAAAAATTATTATAAATTATTAAGCAAAGTTAATCATTATTTTTGGCTTATTAAGCGATTAGCTGTTGCTATGCGAGTTAAGCTTAATAAAAGAAAAAATGGATAATACCATATAGATATTCATCAAAATAAAAAAGCAAATATTTAATAGGATTTAGAAGTCATATCTTGTAGAGAATTCAAAATTGATTGTAGTTTTGTATTAGAAATTTTGGATTCATTTTGTTTAGTCATGGTTTGTCTCGCGATTTTTGCAGCTTGAGTTAGGGTTTGCATATCCTGTTGAGAAAGTAAATCTGAATGTTTTAACTCAGTTAATAGAGCGGGGACATTTTTACCGCTAACAGGAAGAACAGAATATAATTTATTTTCCTGATTTGTAGTATCAGATTTGTATCGTAGTTTAGCATATAATATATTTAGAGTAAGAAGTACTAGTAAAGGAGATATTATTTCTTTAGCAAATTCTTCACCCAAATTTATTTCCAACGAAGAAAGTAAATTTTTTGATGTAGTCATTAACCTTTCATTTAATAAAGTGTCTTGTATTGGAGGATATAATTCATCTTGAGAAACATTTAATTTCTTTGCTGTTGTTATTATATAATCTTGAATCATAATGTTTCTAAATGATTCATTGGATAATGAGTGTATAGCATAAGAATAAACAAGTGCTTTATCTAAATTTAGTTGATCTAGTCTTTTAGATTCTTCTTTAATCTTAGCTTGTAACATAGTAGCGTATTCCATTTTTACAAAAGCTAGCATTTTTTTAGAAAGGCGATCAGATACATCCTGTACGACACCCAATTCCATTATCCACTTGGACACGGTAGATGCATTTGGTGATTCGGAAGAGGCGTTAGAAGTTGTTATTTCTTTTAAAATAGAATCTTTCAAATGGTTTTTAACAGAAAGTAAAAATGTGGAAGATAAAACGTATTTGTTAATTACATAACATATAGGCGAGTCTATACCATCCTGTGACGAGAGATCTGATAGAACGTTTAGTAATTCTTCCCAATCTGGTTTGTAAGAAAGAAAATGTTGATTTTCGAAATTAATAGGAGCAACTAAAGAGGCTACGTAATTTTTCAAACATGTAATATTGAATACAGATTTAGTTAGAATTATGTTTTCAGAATTTGAAAAGAAATGATTAGTTGAATCGGATTTTAATGCAAAAGATTTCAATATATCTAATTCTCCAGGATATTTACAAGACCATACAGAATTTAAACTTTGAACGGTGTTAACAAGATTTTTAAACTCGTTGACTAGATAATTCTGAGGAAAATAATACTGAGAAGTTTTAGCAAAGGAAGAATTAGATTCTAGAATATATTTATTTAACGAATAAATTTGAATGGGAGACAAATCATTCAAGGATATTGGAGAATTAATTGCAAGATTAATATTATCTTTAAGACTTTCATACACAGCGTGGAAATTTTTTATTGATACTAATAGTAAACCATTTTCGTTAGTATTATTATTGGTAGTGTTAATACTGTTAACTTTAATACCGTTATGATGACTTTCAGCATTATTAATAAGTTTCTTATTAATAGTGATATTATCCAAATCTATCTTGACAACACGAGAAGAAGGAAGCAATGGAATAATATAATTATTTAAAACACGCCAAGGAATTTGAACTAAAATAGCATAATCATTTAAATTGACGCCATTAGGTGAATTATCAATTACGTCAATTAGCCGTTGAGAATTAAAATTTAAAAAACAATCAGTTAAAATTAGATTATTATCAGGAATAAAATTAATTCCAGAAAATTGTGATGCACTTAAAATATTTTTAAGTACATTTATATTAACATCCATATTTGTTGATATATTATGTAATGTGATTGGTTTAATTTTATCATTTGGAATTTTTTCAATTTCATATTGTGATAATACATGTTTTTGTTCAGAGTTTATTAATTCAATTTGTCGTTTAGTTTCTTTAATAATCCATTCTTTGGTAGCTATATTACCATTTGACAGTAAAAAAATTTCGTTATTCTTGTTGCCATTTTTGCCTATGTTTTTGCTAGCCTGTATTATAATTCTTGACAATTCTCCAGCATCTTCCACTGTGAAAATTTCTTGTTTTTTTTTAAACATATTTATAGAGAATTAATGTTATTTAATGAATGATTTCTAATATTAGTTAATAATGTAAATAATTTTTATTTAACTATTTAATTATTTATTTACTAAATTATTACTTGTGCATTTACTAAAGAATTATTTATTAACTTATTAACTTTGTTTCGTTTATAAGCGTAGCGAATGCCGACTTTTATTGTCAAAAACGATGAGAAAAAAGCTTAAAAAGATAAAAAGTTAAAAACTTAACGTTAAGCGTATAGTGCAAAGCAATAAAATAGAAAATTAATTAGAAAATTAATCAAGTGACAGAATAATAAAAATATAGTAAAAATAATAAAAATACTAACAAAAACAATAACAATAACAATAACAATAATAACAATAACAATAATAACAATAACAATAATAACAATAACAAAAAAACTAAAAAATTCCAAAAATAAACTCCTACAATTTCCTAAGTTCTACTTAATATTATACAAAAAACTCTACTGTAGTCATCACTAAGTAAACGGCATCAAATATCGTCAAAAAACCGAATTTCTCACTATAATAACTATTTTTCTACCAGCCAAGTAAATGTAACCCTGAACTTTTCACGTTTTAACGTTTTATTATGATTCTTGTTAAAAATTCTTGAATAAATGTGAAATAAATGTATGTAAAGAGAACGTTGTATATTAACCTAGCATGGATTATATAATATATTTTAGTATTTATAGATTGGTAGTTAGTATTATATCATAGTATATGTAAAAAATAAATATAAGTTAATATAAATAAGTGACTTTTCCGGTTTTTTAATCTTTTAATTTTTTAATTTTTTAATTTTTTATTTAATTATTTATTTTTCATTTTCCTACTTCATTTTACGTCATTTTATTTATTTTCCGTTAGATCAATAATTTTATATTGTAAACCATATAGAAAACAATATTTTATTTATTTATTTAATATTTATTATTTATCCACTATTTAATTGTTCATATTTATATTTTTTATAAATATTATTTTATCATCCATATATTATCATTTACACTCATAAATATGAAGTTCATTGTAACCGTTATAGGACCCGTTGCTGTGTCGGAAAATGTTTGGCGTCAATGGGATCAGTTTATTGAAACTTCAAATTTTAAAAAAATTACTGTAAAAACATTATCTACACGTGCTCGTGAAGGTGTTTATGATACTGTTTATCCTTCATTACGTGAGGTTAGAGCTAGAATTAGAACCTTTATTGATTCCTATGGTGGTCTCAGTGTATGTGTCCAGGACTATCCTAGAAATAAGATTAGATTTGCTGTATTTGACTTAGATTCTACTTTAATTATGCAAGAAGTTATTGACTTACTTGCTCGTCATGCGGCTGCCGGAAATATTGATAGTAAAGTTTCCGGTATCACTGCTGCTGCAATGAATGGAGAAATAGATTTTCAAGAATCACTTAGACAAAGAGCCGCACTTTTAAAAGGAACATCTGCTGACGAATTTGAAACTATTAAAAGTGAAATTACTTTCACTAAAGGTGTTCGTGAATTAATTGCAATTTTAAAGGAAAAAGGTGTTAAAACTGCCGTTATTTCTGGAGGATTTATTCAAATTGCCGATTGGGTTAAAGAAGAATTAGGTTTGGATTATGCTTTTGCAAATTCTTTAGAAATTGACCCAGAAACTAATACTCTTACTGGAAAAGTTCTCGGAAATATCATAGACGCGGAATTAAAAGCAAAAATTTTAGTTGAAACTGCTGCTACGGAACAGATTCATTTACAAAGTGTAGTAGCTGTCGGGGATGGTGCTAATGATCTTAAAATGTTACGTACTGCTGGTTTAGGTATAGCTTTTAATGCTAAAGCAACTGTAGAAAAAGCCTCCCCAATCTTTTTGAACTCTCATACTATGCAAGATATTTTGTATTACTTAGGCTATTCTTTAGAAAGACAAGAAGCAATTTTGGAAGACATTTCTTTATAATTCAAATTTGAATTAAATTAAAATTTATTTTTTAATTTCATTTTATTTTATTTATTTTTAAATATATAATAATATATATGTATTTTTTTTTTTTAAAAAATTTTTGAAATTACTTATTCTCATACATTTATAAAAAGAAAGTTTGTCCTATATATAATTACGTTACGTTTTAAAATTTATTTAATAAAATATTATTTGAAATAGAGTATTATTGTAATGTTATTGATACTTTGATAAATTTTT
>JAKTQT010000372.1:5003-17291 GCA_030579355.1 Botryozyma nematodophila | reverse complement strand
AAAAGCTGTAACAGTAACTTCGGCAGCGTTGTTAATAGTTTGAGTTAATTCTTCTTCATAAACATTAGTAGCAGAAGTTGAAATAATAGAAGCTATAGAAGTGGAAGTTGTAGACAATTCATCGACGGACCATACATAATAGCTGTATGAACTGGAACTTGAACTTGAAGTTGGTAACGTTTCAAAAGAAGAAACTGTTGAAGAAACTTCAGAGGAATATTGTTCAAAAATGGATACACCTACTGGAGAACCTACTGAAAGTGGTTCGCTTGTAGATTGATATTGAGTTTTTTCGGAATAATCTGTAGTTGGAGTTCCATATATATTCTCATTAGTAGAGGTCTGTAACCAAACTGATGACGATGGTTCGTAATAAACAATTGAAGATGAAGCAGTGACTGGAGATGGTGCGTAAACTGATGGTGATGATTCGTAATAAACTGAAGATGGAAATGAAAGTGAAGCAGAGACTGAAGATGGCGTATAAACTGCTGACGAGGAAACAACAGATCCAGAGCCAGCTAAAGCGGCTTTAGCTGCTTGAGCATAATTAACACCTGATTCAATATTATTATAAGCAGAAGAAGCGTCCCAAAGCATTACACCACCAAAAGGAGGATAATCCTTTACAGAGTTTACGATATTTTTTAAAGTTGCAGCATCGACATAACCTGAACCAGCAGATGATTGCGAAGCGGGTACACCTAAATAAACTTTAACATTTTTATTTAAAGAAGAAGTTAAAGCCAAGTTATTCCAATCTGCAAAATTGAATGAAGATGTACCAAACTTGTTAACACCGCAATAATTATTATAAAATTGTACAAATAAGAAATCGATATCAGAATTTTTAATAGCATCATCTAGATGTGCGTCAGGAATTGGACATTGTGGAGCAGCAGAAATATAATAGGTTTTTGAAGTATCTTTAGCGAAATTTGCTCTTAGTTTTGTAACTAAAGAGGCATAACCAGTTGAACCACCGGATTCAATATCAAGATCAAAACCATCAATAATTGAATCACCAAAAGGACGTAATTCTGCAGTACCAGCACCAAATAAATTCCATAAAGTATCAGCATATGATTCAGCTTGTTCATTAGAATTAAAGCCAAAACTACCAGTTGCTCCACCTAGGGATAATAACACTTTTTTACCATTATTTTGACAAGTTTTAATATCCTCAGCGATTTTTGAACAAGTTAGCATTCCAGTATCTGGAAATTTAGTCCAACAAGCACTTGCAAAATTAAGACCTGGTAATTTTTTATCAACTTTATTATAAAATTCATTTAAAAATGATAGAATAACTATATCGACAGTATCATCATTACAATAACTTGCCAAATTTAATTGAGAATCAGCAGTTCCAGCAGAATTTTGACCCCAATATACAGCCAATTTAGATGAAGATGAAGTTTCTTGTGCAAAAGTTTGAAAATTGCTTAACCAAGAAATGGTTAAAAGAGAAGCGCCAAGAAGTCCTGACAACATTATTTACCGATAACCGTAATATTACGTAAACAAACTTAACCGATACCCTTTAGCCGAGTACGGTAATAAATATTTAATTTTAATAAGCGAAAAATGTATTGGAATACCAAAGGGTAACTATAATAATTAAGGTACTAATAATACACAATACGATTTCGTAGAGTAGAGATAGTAATCAAAATTATTTAAACAAATGTCTGATAAATACAATAAAAGAGTGTAGATATGAGTTTAAATTAAAATACAGTAAGAAAAAAAACAGTAATTAGTTAGATATTAAAGAGAGTAATAATAAGGAATGAATATAAGTTAAGTAATAAGGAATGACTTTAAAGTAAAGAACGTAAAGTAAGGAACGTAAAGTAAGGAACGTGAATACTTAAACAAAAAGCAAAAAACAAAAAAACAAAATAATATATACTATAATATAAATTAGTAGTGGAAATTTAGATAAGATTGGTAAACCAAAAAAACAAAAAGTAGTATTTAGACTTATATATATATATACAAATATTTTTTTTTCACATCTAATTAATTACTAATATTTAAGTATAATAATAGTGATAACAAAAACAATGATTTCATTTTTACGTTTATGTGTACATATGTTTTATTAAAACAATAAACGTCAAATTTTATTCATATTACATTTTGTATGAAAATTTGACGTTTACTAGTTCCGATATACATACTAGTTTAAAAACTCAACAAACAAAAGAATTATCACACAACGGTTTTATGCTAAGAAGAAGGGGGTGGCAGGAAGGGATATGCATGTTGATGTTAAAAACTAAGTATATAACTTAATAATATAATTTCATATAGTAGATTTATATATTACAAATAGAGACAAAAACACATATCAAACAAAACAAACAATTACAAACAATTACAAACAAATACAAACAAATATGAACAAACATAAACAATTATAAATAAAATATACAATTACAAAAATAATTACAAATGAACAATAAACCTCATTATGTCATGCATGCAAGTGGACAGAATAAAATAAAGTACCTGCAGGATGGTTGGCATACATGACAAATCCAGCCCGTGCCAAAATTAATGTTTGAGGAAACAAAAGAATAATAATAAATCTAAATTACATAATATAATAATAATATCCAAATAGAGAAAAGGTTATCTGCATTAGGAAATATAAACCTTTCTGCAACCAGCCAAAAGACTGCATGCATATTTATTAATTTAATTAAAAAGGATTAAAAAAAAAAAAAAAAAAAAAACTTACATACAATGAAACGTAAAACGTCAACAAGGGTTTTTTTAAAAATCTTGATTGGATTATTTGTATGGGTTGCTATGGTATTTGAACTAATAAAAGAATATTATTTGTAATAGCCTTGGCGGACTATGTGTGGTACATATTAATAAACGTAATAAGAGTCACAATTAGATGATAGTCAAAGTAACAGTAGAGAACAGTGGAAAACAGTAAAATAGTTGTAGAAGTCTAATTAAAATTTTTAAATGAATAATATAGTTATTAACTATTTTTTACGGTTTTTGAATCAAGTCATTGTAAAAAGTTTAATAAGGGTTATGTTGAGATTTATTTGTTACTTAGGTTACATACATTTTTTTAAACACTAAAGATATTTTCTTCATTGGTTTTTATTCTAATTTATTGGAACAAGTAGAAATGGACGTAGATAACCAACAAGTAGGTGTGTAAATGATAATAAATCAGAAAAAACCGTAGAAATAATAGATAAGTATCAAGTAGACGTATAGACAATAGATATGCAACAAATAAATGTACATAGTCAATAAATAAGCAACAAATAGATATAATATACTAATGGAAGACAAGTAACAAGTAAATGTACAACTACATTTATAGTAACAATAATGTAAATTATATTCAAATAGATTGAATAACAAACAATAAACACTACGTATGTTAATATTATACATTCATCATATTTACTATCTGCTTATTTATATACCATATAATATAAAAATATAACACTAGTTCAAAACAACTCCTTCCTTGTTTAACTCGCGCTCAATAACATCTTTAACCTTTTCAACACTAGGGCTATCAATAGAAATGATACGTTTCTCCTTTGAATATAATTGGCGTAAATCGTTTGGTAGTATTGAATCAAAAGAATAACCTTCAATATTTTTAAGTGCCTTGTCAACTGCTTCAGAAAACTTAGCTGGATGTGCTGTACATAATGATATGTAAATATTTTTGCTTTGAGTTTGGTTAGTGGACTCTTGAGATTTTCTAATAGCAGCAGTTACACCAACAGCAGAGTGAGGATCAAGAACGTATTTCGAACTTGTTTCATATATTTTTTTAATTGTCTTGCAAGTTTCATCATCAGAAACTGATTCACTAGAAAATATTTTCTTTCCTGCTTGAATAACTTCGTTTGGTACTTGGAAACTTCCATCAGTTTTTAATTCAGATTGCCATTTACTAATTTGTTTTGCAGCATCTTGATCAGATTTAATTCCAAGCATATTGTCTCTTACTAAATACCAAAGTAATCTTTCGAAATTACTTGATACAAGTATATCCATTGCAGGAGATAATGTTGACTCAGAATCAACTGCAGTAGTGCCATCAGGATTTTTACGTTTTTCATATTTTGAAGTTTTGAAAAATCTATCTAAAATATCATTAGCATTTGTAGCAATGATGAGTTTTTCAATTGGTAAACCCATTTTTTTAGCATAAAATCCAGCTAAAATATCACCGAAATTTCCAGTTGGCACAGAAAAGTTAATTTTAATGTCTTCATTAGTAGAAGAATTTTTTTTAATAACATTAAAATAAGCATAAAAATAATAAGTAATTTGAGCTAAAATTCTTGCCCAATTAATAGAATTAATTGCGCCTAAATGTACTTTATTATTAAATTTTACATCGTTAAATAATTGTTTAACAATATCTTGACAATCATCAAATGTACCTTTAATTGATATATTATGAACATTAGAATCCAATACTGTTGCCATTTGTAATTCTTGAATAGGCGAAATTCTTCCTTGTGGATGTAAAATAAATACCGATACATCCTTTTTATTTCTAAGACCATAAATAGCAGCACTTCCAGTATCTCCACTAGTGGCTCCAACAACGGTAATATGATTTACCTTATTGTCATTATTAGTATTGTTTTCAACCCTAGTCCTTGTCAAAAAATATTCAAAAAGATTTCCTAAAAATTGTAAAGCAACATCTTTAAAAGCATAAGTAGGACCATGGAAGAGTTCTAAAAGATAAAAAATAGAATTACTTTCTTTATTATTATCACCAACATTAACTGATTTAATTGGTGTAATTTGGTCATCTTTAAAAGTTGAATAACTTTTATTAATAAGGGTTTTCAAATCTTTAGAATTTATATCTTTTTCTGAAATAAACAATGACATAATTTCAAAAGCTAATTCTTGAAAACTTAAATTTTTCCATTCTTGTAAAAAGTTATCTTTTAACTTAGGAATTTCACTAGGGATGAATAGTCCGCCATCGGAAGCTAATCCTTTAATTACCACCTCTTCGAAGGAGAGTGATTCGGTACAGGATCTTGTTGAGAAGTATTTTTGGGACATGTTGTGAATGAAATAAATTAAAATAAAAATAAAAATAAAAATAAAAATAAAAACAAAAATAAAATAAAAATAAAAACAAATAATAAATAATCAGTAAATAGTAATAAATAATAAGTAATAAATAAATATATATAACAATTAAATATATAATAATAAAATATTATTATAAAAACAAATTAGTCATTCTCCATGGCAATAAAATCTGCACACCGTATTATGACGTTTTACATTCAAACGCATTTAAACATACACGTGGCAACCGTGGAAGAATCTACCAAGGTAATACCAAATACAAACCCTATTTAAATATTTCAAACAAATAATAATGTGAGTCACTATAGTAGAAAAACGTTGATAATTGGTGTAAGCGGAAAACGTGATGAAACCAGTCGGGATGTAAACCAATTTAGTGATGGTAAATAAGTTGAATATTATACAGATGAATAAGAAAAAAAAATACAAATAGAAATAAAAATACCATATGATTTTTTACTATTCATATTTATATATTTGCATTGTTATAAAAATTAATTAATATGATAAATGTGTACAATTAAAGTAAATATAGTAAATATAGTAATATAATCAATAAATCATCTAAAATAGAAAAATATTTACTATAGTCTGCAATTTAATAACCCTATCAACTGTATATCCAAGTGCCGATTATATTATATAATACAGTTCATATTAGTAATAATTGAAATTATTACATAACTTTGTTTACATTGTGATTGTATATAGTATTAATTTTTATTTATATAATAGACTATATTGTGTATTATATTATATTTCATATATTACTTATATATTGTTTATATTGTTGTATAGTTTTTATATATATTTTATTTATATATATGTATATATGTGTATATGTGTATATGTGTATATGTGTATATTTGTAAATATATACTATTAATTCCATATTAGCGTATACCATAAAACTCTATTCGTATTTTTGACCCACTTCTGAACCCTTATAATGAAAGCAAATAGAGTATAGAAGTTTTGTTTTCTAAGTTTAATATTTTCTATAGTGGCAAATACTAGGATAGAGTAAAAAAAAAATAAAAAAAAAACAAATAAGAATAAATAAAAAAATATTAAATAAATAAAAAAATAACAATAACTAAACATAAATAAAAACTTCTACAATCACTCATTACGAAAATGAAATTTGGTAAAAAGTGAGTTTCCTCTATTTTTAAATTTGAATATTCTAACATTCAATTGCTATAGTCTACCAAGAAATCAAGTTCCAGAATGGAGGTAAGTTACGCGTGTTTATAAATTATATTGTTTACGCGTCTTTTAATGCTAATTCTTAGCTCGAATTACATGAATTATAAACTATTAAAACAAATTATAAAACACACAGTAAATGAGGCTAAGGAGAGAAAGCAACCAATTGAAGAGGCTGATCTTGCATGTAGGTTTATTATTATTATTATTATTATATTATATACGAAGTATATAATATAACATGTTTGTGCTAGTCTTATAATGTTATTATATTGTTATATTATTATATTCCCATTATTATTATATTTTTATATTATTATTATTATTATTATTATTATTATTATTATTATTATTATTATTATGTTGTTGTATTTCCTAATCCGGTCTAGCTTCCTTCCCCTCTTATGTTTTTATTTATTTTGCATTTATTTTGCATTCATTTTGCATTTATTTTGCATTTATTTTGAAATTTTTTTTGAAATTTTTTTTGCATTTATCCCCTTTTGTTTATTTATCTCTCTTTTGGGAATTAGTGCATTTATTATTCCCATTTATTTTTATTGTTATTGCCACTATAAATGCATATACAACCGTGTGATATTAACTATAAATACTAACCTTTAGCCTTTTTTTACGCCCTTGATAGAAGCGTAGACACGGTGGAACAATTTTATGAAAAACGTGAATATGAAAATTCCCGTAGATTGAAATTTTTAATTGAAAAATATCATCCCAATACCACAAATCTAGATGATGTTGATCCAACTGAATTGGAAGACTTAGTTGGTGCTTTACTTGAACTTCGTAGTCAATTGAGAAAATTACAATGGTTTACTGAAGTTAACAAACGTGGTTTTCAAAAAATTTTAAAAAAATTGGATAAAAAAACAAATTTGAAAACTCAGGCAAGATATCTCGAATCAAAAGTACTTGTTAAACCATTTGCATCTGGTTCAGAATTAAACAAACAAACTGCTCTTGTAAATGATTTACTCACCACTTTGTCACCATATGAAGAAAAATTTATGTTACCTGAATTGAAAAGAACAATCTCATCAGTAACTTATTCTGATCAACCAGAAATTGAAGAATTAAAAAAATTCTTATTAAATGATGATGTAACAAATTTTAAATCCACTTGTGAATCAATGCAAACTGAAATTCATGAAAAATCTTATCTTTCCTTGTTACAAAAAGCCGCAAACTTAAAATCATTAGAATGTTTAAAATATATTATTACTAATAAACTTGACGATATTTCTGATAATTATGATATTCATAGCCGCAACATTATTCACAAATTAATCATCTCCTATGGAAGACAAGCTGCTCCAAATAAACCAATAACTCGTTCACGCGATCTGTTTATTAAACCAGCTCAACAACCAGAAGCAAATAACTTTTTAATAAAATCTATGCATAGCGATCGTGTTACAACTGATGGTAAGGAATCGAATGATGAAACTTTTATCATTGATTATATACTTAAACATTTAAAACCGTTACAAAGAATTGCTATTCTTGCTAAGGATTCTTATAAACGTACACCACTTCACTATTCTTCTTTATATGGTTTAAAAAATATTACAACTTTATTAATAAAATATATAAAAGATTTTCAAATGTGGGATAATAATACTCCTATAGATGATAAATATTGGGAAGATTCAGAATCATTAACACCAATACATTTAGCTGTGATTGGAGTCCATCCTTTAACAACAAGTGTGTTACTTAACTCCTGTTCTGATAATAAATCTATTAACAACTCAACCGGTTTATTAGAATTGGCCGTTAAACATGATTCTTCGATTTTAACTAAATTATTAATTCAACACGGGTTGGATGTAAATTTTATTTCAAATGATGAAAATGAAACTTGTTTATATATAGCTTCCCGTTTAGGCTATACTAATGTTGTACAACAACTTTTAGAATTAAAAGCTGATACTTCAATTGCTGAAAATACTTTTGGATGGACACCATTATTTGTTGCCGCTGCAGAAGGTTATTCTCAGATTGTAGACTTATTAGTAAATTATAATGCTGATATACAAAAAACCGATTTATACGGCTGGACAGCTATGGAACATGCTTGTCTAAGAGGTCACCTTGATGTTGCACAATCAATAAAGTGTCATCCGGAAGAAGATATCAAATCATCCTCATCTTCAATGAAGGGAGGAAATTCAAGTCCTAAATCTGAGTCAACTTCAAGTTCTACAAAGTCAAACTCTAGAGATTCCTCACCGGTTACTGGTTCAATATTTGAACCAGTAAAGAGTTTTGGTCATCCATTCTTACAAAATGAAAGTTTAATATTGGTTACTCTTGGTTCTTCAGATGTTCGTTTAAATGTTGTTCCAGTTCAATTAAATAGTGTACCATTCTCACGAGCTCATGCTACTCAGCTTGATATTGCTCTCTCACTGTCTATTTCAGCTTCAAACTCTACTGATGAACCATATATCAAAGACTTACCTATTCAAGATAGCTCTGCTTCTGACACCATATTATTTCATACAAAGGAACCAAGTAAGACTATATTGTATTTTGATTTAGTGCCAACATATTCTTCAAAGAAAACAGTAATTGGAAGAGCTGTTGCTATGCTATCAAGTGTACGCACTCTTTTAAAGGAAAGTTATAGTAGTTTACATCAGTTGGTTAATTTGCCCATTTTACAAGCTGAAACTTTGGAAATTCTCGGTACGTTACAGTTTGAATTTTTAATTGTTAATCCATTCACACATCCAAACATGTCGATTGAAAAATCTTCAACTTATTGGAAATCGTTAATCACCACTAGAGTTATTGGTCATCGTGGCTTGGGTAAAAACGATACAAATAGAAAATCATTGCAATTAGGAGAAAATACTTTAGAATCATTTATTGCTGCTGCAAACTTGGGTGCAAGTTATGTTGAATTTGATGTACAATTAACAAAAGATCATATCCCGGTTATTTATCATGATTTTTTGGTTAACGAAACGGGGATTGATGTCCCAATGCATGCTTTAACATTAGAGCAATTTTTAAATGTATCTGAACAACAAAGTCAAAACAGCCGTAGTCGTGCAACTTCCCCTTTAAGAAAAGCCCAAAATAGATCATTATCATCCGAAAGGCGTAGACCTCGCTCGTATTCTGTTGAATCTACCCAAGATGATGGTGATGGTGCACTTCTTGATAGATTGAGATTAACAAGAGAATTTAAAATTAAAGGATTTAAAGGTAATTTCAGAGGTTTAACTATTCAATCACCATTTACAACTCTTGAAGAAGTTTTTAATACACTTCCTTTAAACGTTGGATTCAATATTGAATGTAAATACCCAATGCTTGATGAAAGTCAAGCGCAGGATATGGACAGTTTAGCAATAGATATGAATAATTGGGTTGATACTGTGTTGAAATGTGTATATGATCACGCAAAAGGACGTGATATTATATTTTCAAGTTTTCATCCCGATATTTGTTTATTGCTTTCAATAAAACAACCTTCAATACCTGTTTTATTTTTGACAGAAGCTGGCACTGAGAAAATGGCTGATATCAGAGCCGCCAGTTTACAAGACGCAATTAGATTTGCTACAAAATGGAATCTACTAGGAATTGTTTCTGCTTGTCAGCCTTTAATTTTGTGTCCTAGATTAATTAAAGTTGTAAAATCATCTGGTTTAGTTTGCTTTTCTTATGGTACGATGAATAATGATCCGGAATGTGCTCGTTTACAAATGAAATATGGATTAGATGCTGTAATTGTTGATTCAGTATTAGCTGTACGCCAAGGCCTCACCACTATTGATTAGTGATGGTTTTATAATATATTAATATTTCTTTAGAATGTATTTTTAATTAATTTATTTTATGTTTCAAATAATAGTTTCATTGTTGGATATTCGAATGATAAAAAAAATAATAATGCGAATGTCAAGACTTTTGTGATGGAATAAATAATACTGAATGATATAAAAATAATAATACATAAATAAATGATAGCAAACATAACAAAAAGCAAAACTAATCTAGTCTAATTTTCTTCCTTTTTTTTGTAGTCGTAATCATCATGAAAAGTATCATTAGTGGTGTCTTGCAAAAACCAGTAATAATGTTTAACATCTAAACAACATTGTTCTAAATTTATATCTTGCCATATGTTAGACATTTCTTGTTGCATTTCACAGACTAGCCACATTGCATGTCTCCACATTGTCATTTCAAAATCCTCACCAACCAGATCAATCATATCACGAGCAGATCCCATTGCACGTATATATGATCTTTGGCCATATTCATCGTCATCAGAAGTTTTAGTAAAACCAAATCGTATATAGTCTGGTATATTAAGTTTACGCATATTAAAATGTATAAAAGCAATTTTAGGAGTTAAGTTTTCATTTTTGTTGACATTAATTTGATAATCAATTGTTGGGTCATATTGTGAAAGACCAGTTAATTTGAATTCACCCAATTCACGATAGCCAATCATATTTATTGAACGTTTAACTTTATACCAAGGTTCCTTTGCAACGTAAGCTGCGGGTAAAAAAGTTTCTTTATCACCTGCCCCATGAGATTCTTGACATAACAAATGATAATAGAACTTTCTACCTAATAAATTATAATATAAAGATATTAAAAGAGTTTTAAAATGTGTTCTTTTATTAAATAAAATTTCACCAGTTTCACTTGTAACATCTGTAAGATTTTTAGCATCATTAACATCAATTTCGGCAACTTTAAAAAAAGAAGAATGAAAAGTAGTTTTCCATAAATCAGGAAAAATAACCATTCCAGTTGATAAAAAAGGTTCTGAATTTAGTAGTCTTGTAGGACTTGTTAATAAAAATGAATCTGCATCTAATAAAATAAATTGTTCAAAAGAAGTTGCAAGCATTGCTAATAATTTCAAAGGATACCCCTTATAATCGAATTTTGAAATAGATGATTCAGCAATGATATCGGTTAAAATAACACATTTAGCGTTTAAACTTGGCAAAAGCTCATTACAAACTTTTTCATCATATTCATCTTCATCTGCTTGAAAAACCTCAACAGGTAAGGTGTTACCTCTTTCACGTAAGATTCGAAGACTTAAAATAACTGGCGCAAAATAAACACCATAGGCGACCATAATAATGCCTTTACCTTTATACAATCCTTTTGGATAACTACTTGGAATATCATTAACCAAATTATGATGAGATCTTCTCAATTCTGCAATTTGCGCTTCGCTAATTTCCAAATAATCGCCTACGAAATTTTCATCATTATAGTGATCCTTTGCTGTTCCATCAGGGTAATTATTCACCGCTTTATCTAGTTTAGGAGAGTTTTCATCAATTAATTTAAACAAATTTGTGTAAAATGATCTTGCAACTGATTCCTTATTTGTATTATCAATTGCATCCATATTATTCATAGAGATTAATTTATTTAAATGTGATAAAATTAAATCTCTATTTTCAACTAACGTTGATTTTTGTCTTAATGAAAAATAAATCATTAATGATATTATGAGGTAAATTACTATAGTTGTCCATCGGAATATAAATTTATTCAACATGGTGGTATCTAATATTTAAGTTTATTAAACAATATAATAAAAATAATAAATTATTAAATTTATAAAAATAATGATTATCATGAACAAGGTTAATAAAAACCGGAAACGGATTAAAGAGCTACTGAAAAACTTAAAAATTGCCTAATTGTCTCTTACCCTGCTCAATAATCTCAATAATTGCTAAAAAAATATTTAATAATCGTTTTAATACGTGTATATTTGAAATATTTATTGAATTGCTATAATTTTTTTTTTTTTTTTTTTTTTTTTTTTTTTTTTTAAAAAAGTTCCCAATAATAGAGAACCCCTATAATAAAAAAAAAAATTTTTTTTTAATATCGATTAACAAAAAATCTTGCTAAAGCGTGCTAAAGTACAAGCTAAAAGCG
>JAKTQT010000371.1:5337-17390 GCA_030579355.1 Botryozyma nematodophila | reverse complement strand
TTTTTAAAATTATAATTATTTTTTTATTTTTTTTTTTTTTTTTTTTTTTTTTTTTTTTTGTGTATTTTCTTTTTGACAAAAAAAAAAAAATTCAATATGAGTATCAAATTATTTAGGAAATTTAACTTAAAGTGTAACAATAAATTTGCCTTTAGATTATATTCGAAATCTTATTATTCTACTGTATTATTCAATAGAGAAACAGTATTGAAATTGAAAAAAAACGAAATAAATAATATAAGATTAAGTAGTAATGGTTCTATTAATTACGATGAAAAAAGTAAAAAAAACTCTATAAGTTTGAAAGGGAAAAGTGGATTTAAATTTTTAAAGGTTTTGTTATTAAGTGGTTTAGGAGGATTTGTAGTGTCATATATTTATGGATTAGATGAAATATTAAAATTTGATATAGTAGAGCCTGGATCTGAAAAGGAAGAGAAATATTTACAAGATAAAAAAAAAGAAATGTCATCGCTTCATATAGTTAAAAAATTAAAAAATGATAATCAATTTTTTATTGTACCTTTAAACCATCCTGGGTTATTGTCTAGTGATCAAAGCGCCATATCTTCTGTTTTGATCAAACCTGGACTTATTACATTGCCTCCTATGATTTTCTTTAATGGCTATACAAAAGAAACTGTCTCGATTTATCATTTAGGACCACTAGTGTGTGGAATTCCTTTTATTACTCATGGCGGCCTAATTGCATCTTTATTAAAAGATTCTGCAACTATCACTGCTAACTTAGTTACAAAAAAACTTCATAAGATCTCAAGTGTAACAATAAATTATAAGATGCCAACTTTTTCAAACAGATTTATTATTATTAGATCTAAAATTTCACAAGAGGATCCGACCTTGGTTGAATCACTTATAGAAACCCCACATGAAAGAGTACTTGTGCGTTCTACTTCTACTATCGCTTATGCTGTTTGATATACCAGTAGTAGATGTAAAAACTAAATAATAATGATAAATAGTACGTAAAAAAAAATAAAAATAAAATAAAAAAAAAGATAAAGAGAAAGATAAAGAAAAAGAAAAAGAAAAAATAAAAATAAAAATAAAACACCCTTGTACCTATAATAGTAATCAAAACAAGATTGAATGAAACAATTTGAACTAATTTCATGTGAATCAGTATACTTTAATGTAATGCCAAAAAATTGTATTATTACTTATTGTCTCCTAAACCCCATTGGCTATCCCAATTTTGTATCATACAGTTACAGCCACACCCAGAAGGACATTCGGTATTTTCATCACTCCACCATATTCGAGAACATTTTGAATGGCACATATGACCACATATAATACAAGTTGAATATAGACCTTTGATAACTAATCTGCAATAACAACATTTAGGTCCAATAAAATATTTCCTACAAGATGAACAATGATTACCTTTGTGAATTCCTTTTTGACTTTTAATCGTACTTCCACAGTAATTACAAACAAGATCAACTATCAACCCATCGTGTTTTGAAGTATCGGCTTCTGCAAGGAAAGAATTCTTGTATGTTGTTCCCATATAACCCACCGGAGTATGCTCAATTGAATTAAAATGTAATACTTCTAATCTTCTGATAGGACATAGCCATAAAAAGAGCATACTAGCATATTCATTTCGATAATGCTTATATACTTCATATTTCTTTGGGTCAAGCAAAGGAACTTTTGCGACTGCTGCATCATCAAAACTATCGACTTCACACATTTCAACGGACACTTCAGGAGTAATGCTTTCTATCGATCTTAAATCGTCTTCGCCATAAGAAGATATATTAGTCACAGCATTAATAAGAGAATTTGATGACTGATTTCCAGAAAGCGTTGCCTTACTGTTATTGTTATTATTGTTATTGTTATTACCGTTATTACTATTGAAATTATTAAAAGAAATATTTGGAGTTCCATTATTGGATGCACTCTTTTGGTTATCTTCAAAGAACAATCCAATTGAACGCTTAGGGGAGCTTCCATATAAAGAAAATTTACCAAAAATTACTGATTTCTTACGAGAAAATGAAGACGGCTCTCTCGGCGATGGAGAAAATGATCCTCTTTTATTTCTTTCAAACCCACTCTCTTGCGATTGATAAGAACCTACGAGAATTTCTGTTGAATGATTTTTTGATAGAAAACCACCCCAGTCTTTGTCATTATTAAAAGGGTTGGTCATAAGCTTTTTATTGGAGTTTAAAAATTTATATGCGACATCCATATTTCTATAATATGGGAAATTAAATGCCGCCATCTTAGTTATAATTGGTCTTGGAATGTCATTGTCGTATTGTTTTGTTATACTCGACGTTCCCATGTCAGCGGTGTCTGGTTCAAAAAATACACAAGATAATATGGCAAGCATTTGAATATTTTTCTCATTTTCGAAGTGTTCAAAAAGTTTTGATACAAGCCAGCTTCCAAATGGATGTGCACCCCAAGTAACCCGACCATATACTAATGGAGATTTTTTCGAATCATGTTGAGACGTATCTTTTTTTTGTGCAATTAGAGAAGCCTGATTGGCTACTATCAAAATTGACTGTTTTGGTGACCAATTAACATACACTTCCTCTAATCTAGCATCTCTATTTAGAATCAAAGATACAAGTTTCCAAACATTTGCCAAATCATTATAACCATATTTTTCAGAAATTTGCCCATTATAAAATGAGATTTCACTAGGATCATTTGCGAAGAGTATATAATCAGTTGCAAGCTCACGCTTTGAAGGAATTAAATGCCTGAAGTCATGAATTGATACATAATTTCTCTGCGTACTTCCATGAGAAATCCTCTGTCGCAACTCATCAGGTTGGCTTTTCATAATCGGAGTCGCGTCATTGTTAGTTGCCGTACCAGAGTGGTGCGAATAATTTGCTCTCGAATTTTGTAACTCATTACCATGAGATCTCCCATGAAATTCTTTATTTCTAGGACCACGATTTATTAAGCCAGATGAGGTTTTAAGATATCCTGCCAATTTCCAGTTTGCAAAAAGATTCAAGTCTTCCATAGAATCATCAGATGAATATCCTTCTCCTCCACTATCTTCAAGCTCTATACTATCTCCATCATCCGAATGCGTTTCATTCTCATTTTGTATAATTTGATTATTGGCATTACTAATAGGATAAAGACGACCTGATCCTATTTTTCCATTGGATGATATGCTGCCTTTTGAAGCGGAAATATTATCACGTCTATCACCAGAAGCATCCTTTCCTCTCCAGTGAAGTTTTCCTAAAGCGTCTAGCCCATGTGTTTGCCGATTGTTTCTTTCCAGTTTTCGGCTATCAATAAAACTTAAATTTGATCTATCATCACCTTTTAATGGAAAAAAACATACCAACATTCCATTAGCGGCCCATATAGCACCACATGCTTTGGGTATCGGTACAGATATGTTTGACATAGGATCAGTATTTGTTTTCTTTAAATTGGTGCTTTTATCTTCTGATTCAATCTCCTCATCTTCTGATTCAGAAGAAAACTCGAGTTCATCTGTACGAGGCAAGTTGCTCCAAACCTTTTCATTATTTAGACTTGAAATAGAACTTTTCCTAGTTAGTGCATTGGACATTTCAGTATGTTCTATTTCATCTTCATAAAAAAGTTCTTCGAGAGATATCTTATCTCCAAGTAAAAATCGCAGGCATGTTTCAAGACAATATTTCCCATGTTGTGAAAATTTCTTAGTAATTTCTAATAATCCATTTTGTATTTCTTCTAACGTACTGTTTGGCATTTCCGATGTTTGTTCGATTTTAAATCGAGCTGGATGACCATTTTTAGGATAACCTCTTGGAAAATGAATATACGCTCTTATAAAAAGGAGGTCTTCCGAACCATTAGAGGAATTAAAATTTGATTGAGTAGATGAAGAATTTAAAGTTATAGGAGGATTAACTTGAAGAGCTGAGATGCTACTTTGCTCAACAAAATCATCCAAAATAGTCGGGATGATAGCGGGAGATTTAATATTAACTTTTGCAGATCTTAGTAAAGGACTTGGAGGTGGCTTAAATTTTTCATCTTCGGGCTTAGATATATTATTGGAATTTGTCTGCGTTTCTTCTTTTTTATCATTTTCTGCTAGTATTTTACTACTTTCTGGTGAAGATGTTTTATTCCAAGGACCATGTAATGAAACTGCTACATCACCAGTTGAAACTGATATTTTTTCAAATTTAACTAAAGGAAATTTATGACCTACAATAGATACTTCTTCTCCCAAATTTTCCGGAACATTTGATGCTTCGAGGCTTTCAAAATACATTGGAGAATCATATGCTGGAGGTCCAAAAGCAGCTCTTCCCATACGAACACCAGCAAGCCAATCTAGATGAGCTAAATGTGATAAAGAAACATCGGCAGTGCGATATCTGGTCATTGTTCTAGAGACAGTGTTATTTAATTTTTTATTATTTGAATTTAAAATTTTGTCATTATCGGTAAACTGTTTTCTGAAAGATATATATGGAGCTCCCTTACGAGTATTTTTATTTATGAAAGGCTTATTTCGTTCAAAATGAACTTGATTATATATAGATTTATTAATCGGCCATAAACGAAGGTCGTGATCATTAGACCAAGTGACTAATTGAAAATCTCTATCATCAATATTTCCTTCACCACCACGAAAACGCCAAAGGAACTCTCTAACCTGATCTGTATGTCCTTGGAAAGTAGCAAGAGGATCAAGAGTATAAGACGAATTCGCAGAAAATTTTGAAGTGTCAATTAAAAATAAAGAATTATTTCCACCTCTTTGAGGTAAAATTAGGCAACCAGTTCCAAATGGTGTATGTCTTGCTCTCCATACAGGAAAGTCAGTTTTAATCAGCCATATAGGTTTCGAAATAGTGTTAAGACTATTCATGTCTGTTAGCAAAGAAACAGAACGATCCTTTTTATAATTAGAATTTAAGAAAGATTGATAATTCCAAGATTTAATAGTTCTATCTAATGAACATGTTATTAATTCACATTCATTGGTGCGACTAAAATCTAAACCATATATTTTCGTTGAATGGGCTTGTATTGTGCTTAATGGTAAAGCACCCATTCTTTCATCCCAAACATGTACAAATCTATCATGAGTAGAAGCAATAATATGTGGATTTATACGATTCCATTTAACTTGAGTAGCTGCAGCAACCCAGTCACCAAAAGAGAGGACTGGTTTTTGAGGAGTACGTAAATCCCAACAATGTACAAATGAATCAACAGCACAAGTTGCAAGTTTATTTGGATCTTTTGCATGAAAATTTATATCAGTGATAGCTCTTGAATGTGCATGTAAAACATGCTCAACTTGTTTTCCAGGTGGTAATAATAAATTCCATAAAAGAGCTTTTTGATTTGCCGTAGATATTATCCACATATATTTTGAAGCATGAGGAGACCATTGTACGTCAGCAACTTCCCAAGGTGTTACGTGTTGTATCCATCTTGGTGGTGAAAAGGGATCATCTAAATCAATGATATATAAACCTTTTCTTGATGCAAGAACAACATCTCGACCACATGGTGAAATTGACATTGTACCTACAGCTTCATCTACCCTTAAGGATAAAGGTGTTCCAAAAGTCTGTGACTTATATGGACTTTCTGATTTTGGAAATGTTCTAATGATTTTTCTGCTTTCTTCATTTTCTTTGTTTTTCCGATTTGTTAAGTTCTCCATTATGAGGTGATTCTTTTCACTATGAACGTAAAACTGTTTTGATATTTTTTAGTACTTGGCATTTAACATATAAATCTATTAAAAATGAAAAAAAATCAGGTTTAAAAATGTTAGCATTATTAATAATAAAAAAAAACGTAGAATAATTAATCTAATGGATAATAAATAAAAGTGGATAAATAAACAGTAAATAATAACTAAAAAAAAATAAACGACAAGTATTGTAAAAAAAAGAAAAAAGAATTAATCATATAATAATATAAAACTGAATAGAGTAGTAGTGATATAATAGTATATAATATAATAATAGTAATAATAAATCCAATAAATCACCTTCAAATCTTTCTACATTCTATGATTTTCTGAAATTTTATATAGGAACTGAAACGGTTTAATTTCAAATAAAGTCGATGATTAAACTAAGTATTAAAATAAATAACAACATATAATTCTATTCGTTTGGAAGATTTATGCTATCATAATAATTTCCATATTCTTATTTCTACTGTATATTTGAAAATAATTGAGTATGTTACTTATTTAAAATAAAATTGTATTTACATGTATTTATTATTTACATATATTATAAAAAAAGCGGTCTATTGGATTTACGATTTTATTTTATATTCACAATACAGAAATATTACACTAGTATGCATTTATTGCTGCTTTTTTTAAAGATTAAATTGACATATTTTTATTGTAGCTTATTGTTAATAAATAAGTTGATATTACTTATTAAATTCAACAGTATGTTATTTATACTAGATTATGTAACAATTGAATTATAAGTACCTTAGTAAAATTTAATCAGATTACGAAAAGTATACTTTAAAATTAGCTTTTGAAAAAACGGAAAAAAGAAAAAGAAAAAAAATTTGATTTATTAAATAGATATTAATGATAATATTTTAAAAAATTCTTTATCATTTACTATAAAGCAAAAAATTAATTTTTAATGTATTAATTGATTAGATGATTTTTTAATTTTCATAATTGCCAAGTAAAAAATAGTAAAAGCAGATAATTAAAGTAAAAGGAAAAAAAATTTGTAACTAAAAACATAAAAGTAACAATAAATAAGTAGAATATATGATGTATTCAACTCAATAGTTTACAACTTGGAGTTATTATTGGCCTCAAGTAGCGGTCCTTCCAAATATAATTTTTCAATTTCTTTCTTGTAAAATTTTGCTGCCACAGATCGCTTTAATTTAAGTGACTGAGTAAGAAGATCATTTTGTAATGAAAATGGTTCCACCATGAGAAGAACATTCTTTGTTCTTTCATAACCTTGAAGATTTTCTGCTCTGGAAACTTTATCCAAAAATTTAACGACTGCAGCACGAACTTTTTTGCTAGATAAGGCTTCATTAAAAGCAGCAGGATCTACCTCTATATCTGGAACTGGTGTTCCAAGAATCTCTGAAGCAAATTTAGCAAACGGTATAGGATCAACGCCTGCAATACTAACTAAATAATGTTTTCCAGAGTCACCATGAACAAAAATTTGACTAAGAAATGGGCAACATCTCAACAAAGTAGCTTCAATATGCTCTGGCGCAACATATTCACCTTGAGCAAGCTTATAAAAATTTTTTACCCGATCAATCAAATATAAATTTCCATCTTTGTCAAACCTTCCTACATCACCACTGCAGAACCAGCCATCTTTGTCAAATGCCTCAGCAGTAACTTTAGGCTCCTTGTAATATTCTCTAAACACAACTGGTCCGCGAATAAGAATTTCCCCACTAGGATTTGAAGGATCAGACGCGTTATAACCTAATTCAGGTACATCTCTGAGACGAAGCTCTACACCAGGAAACGGGCCTCCACAATGACCAGGATTATACCTATGTTTAGAAATAATGCTAACAACTGCCATTGTTTCAGTTGATCCATATCCTTGAGAAATATCGCACGAGAAAGCTGCGCTAAGAAAAGCCAAACTTTCAGGATTGATTGGAGCAGATCCTGTTATAATTTGTATAGTTTCTGTTAATCCTAACTTTTCCCTAAGTTTGTCAGACCAAAATTTGTCTAATGACCCTCTTTTAGATAAACCTGTAGTTTTATATTCAGCCATTTTTTTTGCTGCAATACGTCTAGTTAAAAATCCTACTAATCCAGGTGCATCAACAGTAGCTTGTCTTATAAGAACTTCAAACTTAGCCAACACTCTAGGAACAGCAATAACATGAGTAGGTTTTAAATGAATCATGTCATCAACAATTTCAGTCAAATTTCCATGAAAAAAACCAGCTTTCCCACCTACTTCAAATAAATTATATAAAAGTCCACGCTCAAATATATGTGAAAGTGGTAGATAGGAATAATGCACAAAGCCTCTCGAAGTTTCTTTAAATTTATCCATGTTGATCAAAATAGGTGTTGCGCTTGTTGCTGCAGTGAGATTAGAATGTAAAAGTACAACTCCTTTAGGAATTGAAGTTGTTCCTGAAGTGAAATTAATAGCAAAGATATCGTTGGGTTTTGGTGGAACATGAGGACAAGAATATAATTTTCCAAGATTTTCAATTTCTGTAAACCTTACTAGTTTTACATTTCTCTCTAAAAGATCCTTTGTAAACCTTGTACTCAAAGCCAAAAAGGATAGCTCTGAAGAATTAGAAAATTCGTCAATAAAAGCATCCATGTAAACTAAAATCTTGAGGCAAGCAAATTTGTCCAAATCCTGCAAAATAGTAATAATATTAGAAGCAGAAGCAAAAAGGATTCTACATTCAGTTAAATTGACTATATGTTCAGAAGAATTGGCTCCTAAAGAGTCATATAAAGGTACTGTATATAAAGAATAAGATACAGCTGCTAGATCAGTTATTACCCATTCCAATCTATTTTTAGAAAAAATTCCAACTGGAACTTGATGAGGATTTTTAATTCCTGCAAAATTCCTCAACACATAAACTATTCCAGAGCCTAAGGCAGTAGCCTTTTCAAATACAGTTTTATAAGATAAGAACTTATATGGTGACCAAGATACAGAGTCTTCAATGAATTCTCTATAACCCAAACAATCTTTGTCAGAGTGAATTTTTGAACTATATTTAAAAATGTCATAAGCACTTGTAATGTCTGGATGTGAAGTTGTAGTTAAGTAGTTTTTAGAAAACTTATGCCTATATATGGGAGAGTGACCTTCTTCCCCCGAGCCAGGAACAATATAAGCCTTTGGATCATTATAATAAGATTCATAAATGGGACTAACGGTACTTTCACAGGGCGCAAAGTAGGAAGGATTAATCCAAAATTTTTCGTAAACTGGTGGAGTACGAATCGGTTTATAGGTATTTTCTTCTGAATTGGAATCTATAGGTTCTGGATGGAAAACGGTGGACAACATATTGTAATTGTCAAAGGATTTAAAGAATTAAAAGAATAAAGTAGATATATGATAAGTAATAATAATAATGAACTTAAGTAGATTGAATATTTAAAATAAAAATTGGAGGAAGATACAGTATATAAGTATAAAACCAAAAAAAAAATTAAGTTAAAGGGCAAAGAAGGAAAACCGTTAAATTATGATAGCAAAAACGAGCAATATAAATTTAATAACCAATAATAAAGCATATTTACAAATAAGCGGATTAAATTTTAATCGAATTTTCGCTAATTTATTGAAGAGTAAAGGATCTATTTGTTCAAGGGGGCAAGGTTAACAAAATCCAAGACATCACTTAGAATAAGATATTTAAAAAAAGATGAAAGGCTTTTTGAAAAGTAAAATTTTAGCCGAAATATGCAAATATAACAACCCATAATTTTTATTGATAAAAAATTTTTAATTCATTTTTTGTTTAAAAAACCATGTCCATATCAAATAGGAGTAATGTCCTTAGTCAACAAGGGGTGAGGAGGGCCCTTTTATATAATATGATCTGATTAGAATTCGTTATGGTAATTTCATAGTTATTGTCACTACATTCTAGTATTGCAATTATTATTACTATTTATTACTATTTATTACTATTTATTACTATTTATTACTCCCATGATTAATAATCTTGAAAATAACAGTAATATTAAAATTCATTTAATATTTTTCCTTTGACTTACTAAAGGAAAACTCGGGATTGATATGCGAAAACTAAAAATTAATATATGACGTTTTTGTTCGGTAATATAAATGGACTACCAGAGAATGTAAAAAAAATAATCTAGGGAACAAAACAGTTGAAAACCGCTTTATTGAATTAGATAATAAATATTTAAGCATATAATAATAATAATAATATACGCGAACAAATAAATATTATTAATATTAATAATAATGATATAATATAATATACATTTTGTTAAAACATTTAATAGTAAATATTAAATAGTATTTAAAAACCCTAGTGAAAATATTCAAAGACAATTGAAATATCTATGGATAAAAATACCAAAAACGTCATTTATACTATAATACAGTAAAAATTTAGTCAACACAGTTAAATCATTGACATCATTATAAATAAATTATAAATAATCAATCAACTGAAAATGAATTAATCCTTAATTTCCTGTAAAATAGGAGGTATTTTAAACCTTCAATAAAAAATAATCTAGGCCGTTAAAAAGTCATTGAACTTGAATTTTCATAAATATATTAAAAAAAATATAGTTATTACCGCAATTAAATCTGTTGTTTTTAAATAATAATTAAAAATAATAATAATAAGGTTTAGATTAATAATTATTTAATTAATTAATTAATTAATTTAAAAATAAATATAAATAAAATAATTAATCTAATGCGCCCTCCCTTTATTATTTCCTTTATAATCCTTTATTAGTGTAGATCTATTAATTGCTTAATAAAAATATAATACTAATTAAATTTATGGATTTATTTAAGCGAATATATTGAAAATGCGTAATTAAATAGAGTGTGGTTTTAATATGCTACAATGATTTCTTTACTTATGAAATATTTATCTGCAAAGATAGAATTTAATACAAGTTAATATTAAAACTACTTAACTGAATTATATAAACTAGATACAAATAGGATAAGTTTAATCGAGATTTTTGTTTTTTAAATATACACTAAAGATAACTTTAATATAGATTCTTGCTTTTTAAATAAATACTGAAGATAAACTCCATTGTGCAGTTAGTAAAGGTGTAGATAACACCGTTGGAAAATATTTAAAATTACATAATAATAGTTCCTCGTTGTCATATTTTTTATTTATGAAGTATTTATTTAAAAAAATAGGAAATAATGAAAACTAAACTTCAGCTAAACTTCAACTAAATTCTAACTTTATTGCAATTAAATTAAAACTAGATAAATCAATAAAAACTCTTGTTTTTAAAATACATACTAAAAATAAAGTCTATTGTAAAATTAGTGTAAAGGAGTAGATATGAACGTTGGAAAAAATTTAAAAATAATTACATAATAATAGTTCCCCGTTTCTGTGTTTTTTAATTAACTATCTACTGATGTTAATTTTAATAGTAAATTTATTTGCGATTTATCTAGGTTTAAACCCCTTTCCCTTAAACTTTTTTTTTCTGTAATATTTTACATCTTTACAATACTGGATATTTATTAATATTCTAACATTTTTCCGATAATTTTATTGAACTTTTTGGATATCAGTCAATTTGATAGTTTTTCTATAATATTTTTATTATTAGTATTATTCGAATTACTTTTATCAAAAGATTGAGTTTTATGCTGTAAATTGCAATCTGCCTAATTTTTATTTTTTAAACAATTAATAGTACACCCTAATCCTTTTACTTAATATATCAATCGTATCATATTATCTAATAATAATGTATATATGTATATATATTTGTTTATATGTTTGTATGTTTATATGTTTGTATGAGCTTATTCTCTTTATAATTTTTTTATTTTTTTTCCCTCCTTTTTTGAAACGTTTTTAATTTTATTTAATATTATTAAACTGTTATGTGAGAATATTGTGGGAGTGTTTTTCTTTCCGCTAACTTTCTTTTTAAAGTATGTACATAGTGAAGTTATTATTTAATCTGTATTTGTATTAATAAATAAAAATTCCATAGATCGTATTTTTTCATTAATTTTATTTATAAAAATACTATCTTTAAATATATAAAACTCCATGATATTAGAAATATGAGATAGTGCATGATTAATAATTGCTTGTAATTTATGTTTTCAAAAATCATTTAAACAAGATATTAGAATAATTTTATTAAAAAACACTAGATGTTTTTGTAAAGGTCATGTGAATTAGGATAATCAAATAGAAGAATATGCTTTGAAAAAAAATATTCTAAATTTAAATAATTATGAAGGCATTAAAAAAATTATATTAATCATTCTAATGATAAGGATCTTATCCTTTTT
>JAKTQT010000370.1:9542-19906 GCA_030579355.1 Botryozyma nematodophila | reverse complement strand
ATCATTAAAGAAAAATAAAAGTATACTTTTCAAAAGAATTCTTAAAATTTAGTCACTTTTAAATAAAAAGAATATCATGACCATTCGGTATTAAACCCGAGAAATAAAAATAAACTAAAAAAAAAAAAAAAAAACTACACTAATAATATAAAAATAATATAATGAGATATATAAAAATATTACTCAATTAAAAAGTCAATAATACCTCGATTAGTTAAATTTGCCTTTTCTTAGTAAAAGTGGTTGCATCCTTTAATTTTACTTATACTTTTCTTTTTTTATCCTTAGCAACCGCTTTTTAAGAAAAATGTACCTCTATTTAATAAAGAGAAGTCAAATAGAAAAGCTTGTAACAGTTAGCTAATATTTATAATATTATGAAATTTATACAATATAATTTTTATATTTTTAAAACTAAGTGTTTTTTTTTGTGTAAATCGTGTAAATACATTCTCTTTTTGTAGCTTTTTCAAATAACATTAGCATTTTTCGTGCCTTAATTCATTAAATAAATCTTTCCGCGTTATTGTTCGTTTCTCTGCTGAATTTTAATTTTCTATTTCACTGAAAAAAAGTAAATAAAAATGAATAAATCTCCATCTATAAATTAGAAAAATAATAACATCCTTTTTCCATATACAACACGCAACTAACATTAAAACAAACCAGAAAAATGAAGATTTTGTTTATCTTTAATGTTCCTGAAAATAGCCTTCAAAGTAAATACGTTGTAATACGTTATAATACATGAACTTTAACATGCCTTTGAAGAACCACTATACCTTGTTCTTAAAAGCAACAGTTTCTATAAAAACATAAATGGTTTTTGTTTTTTGGATTAAATGCTTTTTTAACCAAAAAAGCATATAGATTAAATTAATTTATCAAAGCAAATAAAGTCTTATCATTAAATATTTCAAAACAATCATAATGGCTACATATTACAAAAAAGAAACAGAAAGCAAAAAAAAAAAAAACTAACTTTTAAAATTTCCGACTCATTACAAAAATAAATATTATACATAATTGTTATTAAAGAATTATTTAAAATCCTTATATGACCACTTTTCAACAACTTTTGATCGTTGTTTTTTCTTGTTACGTCTTATACGAGCTTCTATTATTCCTCGCATTTGAAATGATGCAAATAGATCTTTCGATAAATTTCCTTCAGCCTATATTAATTAGTACATATCAAAGAGATAAAAAAATAATAAAAACCCACCTTGACTGCTCTCAAGGACCCAATTAGCTCATCTGATAACTTAACATCTAACGGTTTCGGTATAACACTGTAGAATTTTTTTTTAAAAAAAAAAAAAAAAGTTAGTAAATAAAAGTTTGCCTATTATACAATAAAATTAAACAAATATACATAATACGTACTTGTGTTTTCCAAATTTATGTTTGCGTATAATATTCTTTTTCTTGTAAATATCCGACTTATCAATAGAATTCATTTGATTTCGTTTCTTTAAAGATAAACTTTGAATTTGTCTGATTATTTGAACTGAATCCTTATTTTGCTTTTCTTTTAATAGTTTCTCTTTTTGTTTCTTTTCTTTATTTCTTTGTGCTTTGGTTTTTCGTTTCATTACAACTGGGGCATTCACTGATAGCCTATCATTTGATTCTGAAGATGAACCATCACTTTCGTCATCCTCTGAATCAGACGATGATACTTCATCATCGTCATCATCTGGTCTACTTTTTAACATAGATTTTATTTTTTTCCCCGCTAATAAAGTTGCTTCTTCACGTTGATATCTTTTAAGTTCCTTATTTGCCACATCAGAAACTAATGTTTTCCAAGATTGATAAGAAGGATTATACGATCTGCCAGGATCTGGTTTTGAAAAGGCTGTTTTTTCGGTAGTGAAAAGAATGGTAGGATTAGATATTGTGCTAGGTCTTTTTAAAGCAGAAGGAAATGAGGCCAATTTTTGAACATGTGGAAATTGATTTGAATTTAAAGATAAATTTTTTGAATCATTATTACCATCATCCCATAAATTTGAAAACGAATCATCATAATCACCATATTCTAAATCTTCTCCTATTAATTTTGAATTACTTTCACTTTTACCAGCTTTTTTCATTAAATTGCTAATTTGTTTACCACTAACACCTTCAACCGTTTTTTTCCCATGCTTAATAGATCTTTGATGTGTAACCACTTTTGGAACAGCTGAACGTTCAGCTAAAATTTCATCACACCTTAATCTTTTAAATTTTTTACTTTTAAGTAACTCCTGATTACCTTCTGTATCAATAATAAACAAAGAATTTGAATCAATATCTTTTAAGTTTTTACCTAAAAGTCTTTTTTGGTCATTTATTTCATTTAATCCTTCTTCAATTTCTGTTATGTCAACATTCTTTCTCCAAGATTTTTTACCTTTTCGTGAAGGTTGTGCTCGTTTTTGTTTCAAATCAATATTAGATTCCATATTTTCTGTTTTGAGAGTATACAATGAGAACAATCAGTCAGTTGTTAATTAATTGATTAATTATGAATTTTGTTGCTATAAATAATTGAGCAACAAAAATAAATAGTAAAATAATTAATTTTTATTTAATGTTAATTTTCGATTTAAAATAAATTCAACAAATTAAATTACATCAAGTTTAGAAATTTTCTATTTCAGTGTATAACAAATATAATAATAACCTGTTGTTAGGGAAAAATTTTCGATATTGTAGTTATCCAGTTATTAAAAAAAAAAAGACTATGTATTTTTTCTATTATTATTATACTATTATATTATAATAAAATATTATATATTAATGTCTTTATTAATATTCTTACTAAATTATATTAATTTAATTTATTTATTTTATTGCATATTATTGCATAATATTTCACATTTACTGTATTTAATTTAAATGTACTTTCGAAAATATTAATTTATTTTTTTTAAATTTCACATAGTAAATTTCGAATATTGCATAGCAACAATAAGGAAAAAATAATTACAAAATTAATTAATTTAACTGGGTGGAGAATAAAAACCGACCGAATGACCGGTTGCATCGATCGATTATTTACTAGTAAACACAAAAAGATCGGTTTTCAACCGATCTTTTTGTATTTATCGATTGGCTTTAATACGAATTATTTACGGAGTTGACTTTCATAGTGTAGTTCTATGATCAATACAATTGAGATAGTTAAACATATAATAATACTACAATATATTAATATATAATATAATATAAATTATAGTATAGTACAGCATATTATAGTATAATATAAAAACTATGGGAAATAAAAACAAATTAGACGCTTTTGAATTCTTTAAAACAACAGAAGAAGATGAAAATAATTCAAGTCTATCTGATGAAAATTCTGAAACAGAATTCAATGAGGAGGACAAAATAAAAGAAAAAAATAGTAATAGTTTTATAAAAAAAGATTTACTAGATATTGAAAATTCAGATGTTGAAATCTCGGATGATGATGATGAAGATATTAAAAAAAATGACACAAGTAATGAAAAAAAAAATAAAAAGTTAACCGTTTCTGTGAAAGAAATTGAAAAAACAAAAGAAAAAATAAAAAAAAGTGGAGTTGTTTATTTATCTAGAATTCCTCCTTATATGAAACCAGCTAAAATGAGACAAATACTTTCTAAATTTGGAGATCTAGATAGAATATATCTTGTCCCTGAAGATACAAAATCATATAAATTACGAGTAAAATCAGGCGGGAATAGAAAACATAAATTTATTGAAGGTTGGGTCGAGTTTGTTAATAAAAAAGAAGCAAAACTAGCTGCCGAAACTTTAAATAATAATATAATTGGGGGAAAAAAAGGTTCATATTACCATGATGATATTTTAAATATAAAGTATTTACCAAAATTTAAATGGCATCATTTAACTGAGCAAAAGGCATATCAAAATAGAGCTCAACAAGCAAAACTTGAAGCTGAAATATCACAGGCAAATAAAATCAATAAAGCATTCATTCGTAATGTTGAAAAAGCAAAAATGTTGGAAAAAATTAGGAATAAAAAGGATTATGTTGATAGAACTAGTAAAGATCGCAAGGATACAATAAGGAAAAATAAAGATTCTAGTAATTTTGATAGCAAAGGAATAAGCAATAGTAATAAAAAAGAGACAAATAAAAAAGGTTCCAGTCTTGATAGTGTTTTGGAGAGTGTATTTTAGTAGCATTATTTTTACATTATAATCGCACGTGATAATAAAAAATTTATTTAACTATCTATTCACTTTTATTGAAATATTAAAAAGCATTCACTCGCTCCCAAACCCTTAAAAACTTTTAATGTATATAGAAATCAACTTGGATGGTTAATTGTATTAACCTGTGTAATATAGTAATATGAAAACAAACTTAAGTTTAAGAAAAAAAAAAAAAATAGTCCTGTAAACAATTATAAAATAAAAATAAAGAAAAAAAAATTAATAAAAAAGCATCTGAAAAACCTAATGTTTATCTTCCAAAGTCATCTCATCCAATTCATCTAATAATTCATCAAGACCAATTTCAGGTAAATCATCCAAATCATCTTCTGAAATATCAATTTTGGCAGCAGTCGCAGAAATATCATTTCCAAACTCATCTTCAAGACCTTGCATTGCATCGGCTGAATTAGATTGAGCATTTTTGGCTTTATACATATTTATGCCTGAACGTAAATCCTTATCTTCTTCTAATTCTTGTAAGAAAAGTTCGTAATCCTGTTCTACACGATCTTCATCCTTAGCAGAAGATTTTGAATTTGAATTTTTATAATTATCCTCATATTCTTTTGCAATTCTTTTGAGTTTCCAATTTCTATTTTTGTTTTTATTACGACGTTCATAATGTTTCTTTACTAAGACAACATCAGGAAGCCTTGCTTCATCCATTAAATCATATAATTCATTATTAAAATTTGAATTTGATAAAAAGTAACCTAAAACTGTATCGCCTGGATGTAATATAGCACCAAGATGTGTCTTAACATAATACGTGTTATCATTTTTACCTAAATCGACACTTCTCATAACAGTTGCGTCTGCTAAAGTTAATTTTCCATTAGTGACACCGGTTGGTTCCATATCTAACACAGTAAATTCTATTAAGGAACTAGTATCTAGTAAAGGTGGGAAAGCATATCTCCAAAAGATTTGAGATGATAGTTCAGCTTTCTGTAATGTAAAAGGATCAATAAAATGTACTAAATTTGAAATTCTTTGACATAAAACTAAAGTTGAAATATTTGATAAAGATCTTGCTAATTTTTTAGGAATAACAAGTAAATCATCTTTACACACAGGAACAATTTCAACAGAATAAGTAAATTTATAACTTTTTGCATTTGTATGTGTGTCCATTGAAATTAATTCTTCTGATTTTTTTGAACGTATAGGTACACTAGTTGCTAAAAAATCAATTAATTTAATTGCATGTTGCCTTTGAGCAAAGAAAAAATCTAAACCTTCATGTGATTCTTTAATAGACATAGTATTTCTATGAGCGTTATGTTTTAAAATAAGTTGTTCAAGATAAAGAAAAGTTCTCTTATGTGGTACTTTTTGACGAACTTGAACGCAGGCCCGCCACGTGTTTGTAGTGAAAGATTTTGCACAATCTGGACATTGTGTTGGTACAACTACATATTCAATTTCGAATGATTGTTGTAAAATAGTACCTTGTAAAGCTTCGCCTTGTACAGTTACTTTTAATTTTATACGTCTTGAATGAGCTTCTGTCCAAATATAACTAGCATCAACTAATCTAACTTTAGTAAGACCTCTTAATTTTCTAATTAAAATTGCAAGTAATTCTTTTGATTCTAATTCTGCAACTACCCATTGATTAGGTGGTTGTAAATATCGTTCACAATTCCTACAAAATTGTATATTACATTCCCTTGGGATTCCCTCAGTAATATCTGTTGATAATGAAATACAATCATTACACATTGCTGTTCCACCGGTTAATGCACTATTTATAACCATTCCGCAACTACAACATAATATTTTTGCACCGGTCTCCGCCACCATCGAGCTAGCGAACCCGTTTTGTCCATTTTCTATGCCCTCCATTATCTGAAAATAAATAATAATATTAATAGGAAAGTAAACTTATTAGTTTAATTTGATTTCTCTGTGTAGTGAGATGAGAACTAATTGTAGTAACAATGAGGAAATAGATGAATAATAAAATAAATATAAGTGCCAAAATCTGCAAAATATATATGCCAAAATATAAGTGCCAAAATCTGCAAAATATAAGTGCCAAAATAACTAATTTCTATGCTAAATCTATACGCCAAATCTGTTCCTAAATAAACGTTAAAATTCAACAATTCAAGAGGCAAATTTTAAAAGTTGTTATAAATAAACTTTGCTTTGTAAAACTAAAAATTTTTTTTTTTTTCCCCGGCAATGTTGATATAGCAACACATAGAAAATAGTATTTTTTTAATAGACGATTTACAGTAATTTTATAACCGAATTTTAATCACATAATAGCCGTTAAAAACAGAAATGTGATAAGAAATAATAAAAATAAATAAAAATAAATAAAAATAGATCAAAATAGATAAAAATAGATAAAAATAGACAAAAATAGTTCAAAATAAATAATATTAAATAATATTGAAAGGAAAATATTTAATTAGAATTGATTATTTTATTTATTTTTAGTTATTTTATTGATTTATAATTTAACTACTAGTAAAGGTTGGGATTCAGTGTTATCATAGTGTTTAGGACAGCATAATTGAATGAATACACTGAGTTGGCTAAATTAAATTGGATTGCATTGAATTAAATCGGTTAAAAATTTAACACAATGGTTGTTTATATGAGAGGAGGCATTTGGACAAATGTTGAAGGTATTGTTTATTATTGCTAGTGTTTTTTATATTGTATAATTTGTATTATATATTATATATTATATTTTATGTTTGCATTCTATTACCCTTTAATTTATTTATTATTCTTTACTATTGTTTTACTATTATTCACTATTATACATTTCTAATTACTATTATATATTATTTACTATTATTTACTACTATACATTACTATTTTTATTACATATTATTATTTACTATTATTTAGAAATCAACAACCAAGCATGTTTTATTTTCATTCACTAACTTTACAGATGAGATCGTACGAGCAGCGTAAGTTACTTTTTTATATACGAGATTATATGGAATATAATACAATAAAATGTGATAAAATGCACACTGCATTGTATACTATTATAATATTCACACTAACGTTCATAGGGTTTCCAAATATGGGCTAAATCAATGGGCAAGAGTTTCGTCTTTATTGGCTAAAAAAACTCCCAAACAAGTTAAAGCGCGATGGAACGAATGGCTAGACCCATCTGTTAAAAAGATGGAATGGTCAAAAGAAGAAGACGAAAAACTTCTCCATTTAGCCAAATTAATGCCTTCTCAATGGCGTACAATCGCTTCTATTGTTGGAAGAACTGCGACACAATGTTTAGAAAGATACCAACTGCTTCTTGATGAAGCTGAAGCACGTGAATCTGATCTTTCATTAACAGGTCCAGGAGTAGAAACTGCTGCTGCCAGAAATATCTCTCGTATAAGAAAGTTACAACCAGGTGAAATTGATCCAGACCCTGAAACGAAACCTGCAAGACCTGATGCAATAGATATGGATGAGGATGAAAAGGAAATGTTATCAGAAGCAAGAGCTCGCTTAGCCAATACTCAAGGAAAAAAAGCGAAAAGAAAGGACAGAGAAAGAATGCTTGAAGAAAGTCGTCGTTTAGCTTTTTTGCAAAGACGTCATGAACTTAAACAGGCTGGAATAAATGTAAAATTACAGAAAAAACGTAAAAATGAAATGGATTATAGTGCAGAAATTCCCTTTGAAAAGGCACCTCCAAGAGGTTTTTATAACACTGTAGAAGAAGATAAGCGCTCGCTTGCTGAAAGAGATTCCTTTTCAAGAGAAATTAACAAACATGGACAAATGCGCTCGCAATTGGAAGAACCAACCAGTAGACATAGAAGTAAAAAGAGAAAGGAATCAGACAATATTTCTGATTTGGCTGCTCAGGAAGCTGCTGAGGCAAGAAGAAATGAGCGAATAATTAAATTACAAGAAGAGAACCAAATATCTAGCAGAAAACAACTTGTATTGTCAGCACCACAAATCACAAATGCCAAATTAGAAGAAATTTTACGAATAGATGGTGCTAATTCAGAAATAATATCAAATTTTCAAGATGATGATAGTTCAACTAGTATATTGAATACTTTTTCCAAAAATCAAACTACGCAACCTTTTAAGACACCTCGAACTATAAAAAAAGATGATTCAATTTATAGAGCGGCTTTAGAGTTAAAATCCATGAGTGAAACAACTTCTTCCTTATTGGGACACGAAGCAACCCCAATTGTAAAATCAGAGAGTTCCACACTTAATCTTCATTCACTACCAGAGAAAACACCTAATTTGCTTTTATCTACTATTGAGAATACCAATAATCGAACATTATACGGTGCATCTACTGTAAGACAAAATAATGACAATAATGATGACTACGTAATTGATCCGAAGGAAAAATTAAGAAATGCTTTTCGCACTATGTTGCCTGCACCTAAAAATAATTTTGAAATTGTTTTGCCAGATGAAGATGATATTGACGAGGATTCATCTCTTGTTCAAGATGAAGATGTTCAAATAGAAGATTCTGGGGATAGGGATGCTAGAATTGCAAAGGAAAAACATCTGGAAAATATGAAAAAATTTGAAGGTTTATCAGAAGTTTTAAAAAAGAATTTACTAAGGGTGAATGAAAAAATTTCATTGAGTGAGTTACACAAGTTATTTTCAAATGACGAATTACCTTCTGAAGTTATAACAGAGCTTGAAAAAATAATTTCCTCAGATAATAAATTATTTCCAGGAAAAGATTATAATGTTTCTCAAAACATAGACACTCTTGATTGGTTAAATATCCCAACGTTAGATAATAAAAGTATTTACATGAAGATGATAAAAAAAGAAATGAGTAATGATCCAATGTTGGAACAAACAACTGTGAGTTTCCAACATTCGGATAAAGATATAACAAAACAGGTTAAAGATGCTTTCTTGCTTTTAAGTTCTGAAACTTCGAAAGTGAGCCAATTGGAAAAAAAATTAAACATTCACTTTAAAGGTTATGTGGCAAGAAATAAATCTCTAAGACAAGATTATAATAAATTATTTGATCAATATACATCTTCTTTTATTGACGGTAAAAGTTATGAGTTTTTATCATCAGAAGAAGAAAAAGCTATTGTATTTAGGACTGAATATTTGCAAAATATTGCAAATGATGTTTTAAAGGTTGAACGTGAAAAGCAAGAAACCTATGACAAATTAACTTTAGAAAATTAATGGAAGGTTAGTTGTTTTAATTATTTTAAATGTCATCCGTATGTATATTATACGTGTATATTCTTTCAAAGTTAAAAAGAGATACAAGATATTGTATAAAAATTTATTTCGTTTAATATCACTGGTGATTAGCATGATGAAATAAATAATTATACAGTCTTAAATTAAAAGATTTATTCTCTACTTTGTACTACTAGGTTTATTCTGATTGGAATTTTTATCAATTAATGATTATTTTTATTTAGTAATTTAGTATATAATATTTTACTATAATAGAATTTTTGAATTTCCATAATTAAGTAAATCTCAATAAATATATAATACTTTTGTTTGTTTAAGATTTCAAAGAAAAAAAAAGCAATAATAATAATTCAAGAAAAGGATTATGTAAAATCAGAACCAAAATTGGTAATCATGGGAACGAATAATAGACACTGTATTTTGGAATATCAATAATTAGAAAATAAAAGTTATAAATAAAGTGAATATATACAAAATAAAATTAACGCATTAGCATTTATTATTTATTTATTTATTTATTTATTTATTATATAATTAACATATATTTAGTAAACATATTTTGAATATTTATTCTAGAGGTATAATTAATTTAATAAAAAGAAGAATTAAGAAATAAAATTAATATGGTTGTTAGAGGGAAAAGATGTTTAAACGTTTCATTAGGCTTAAAAAACTATGTGCATAATGAAAAAAATATTGCATGTCTAACGAGAAAATCACAAGTTTTATCACCTTTAATAAGTAGAAATAATTATAAAAACTTTGATAATTTATTTTTTTTTTCTAAAAGGTTTTTTAGTAAAAATTTCGCGAGATATGATGATTCGAAAAATGTAAATAGTAAAGGAACGAAAATTGGACAGATAGTTCCAAAATATGAATTGACATTCACTTGTAAAGTATGTTCAACTAGATCAACTCATGAGATTTCTAAACAAGCATATCAC
>JAKTQT010000365.1:8444-20156 GCA_030579355.1 Botryozyma nematodophila | reverse complement strand
CCTACACATGGACCACGAGAACTACGACAGTAACTACTATTTCAGTTCCTACTACTACTTCAGTTCCACCAGTTGGTACTACACCAGGCACAGTTATCATTGAAGTTCCACCTAACTACACATGGACCACGAGAACTACTACAGTAACTACTATTTCGTCTCCTACTACCACTACGGTTTCACCAATTGGCACCACGCCTGGCACAGTTATTATTGAAGTTCCACCTAACTACACATGGACCACGAGAACTACTACAGTAACTACGATTTCGTCTCCTACTACTACTTCAATTCCACCAGTTGGTACTACACCAGGCACAGTTATCATTGAAGTTCCACCTAACTACACATGGACCACGAGAACTACTACAGTAACTACTATTTCAGTTCCTACTACTACTTCAGTTCCACCAGTTGGTACCACACCAGGCACAGTTATCATAGAAGTTCCACCTATCTACACATGGACCACTAGCACTACTACAGTAACTACTATTTCTGTTCCTACTACTACTTCAGTTCACCAGTTGGTACCACACCAGGCACAGTTATCATAGAAGTTCCACCTAACTACACATGGACCACGAGAACTACTACAGTAACTACTATTTCAGTTCCTACTACTACTTCAGTTCCACCAGTTGGTACCACACCAGGTACAGTTATCATTGAAGTTCCACCTAGTTACACATGGACGACTAGAACTACAACTGTTACTACTATTTCTGTGCCTACCACTACTACGGTTCCACCAGTTGGTACTACTCCTGGTACTGTTATTATTGAAGTTCCGTATACTCCTTTCTGGGTTACAATCACTTCTAGACCCTCTACTCCATATAGTTATGGTTATACTTCTACAGCTACTACCCCAGTTGGCACAACTCCGGGTACAGTGATAATTGTTCCTCCTCCATTGTCAACCACCACTTCCGTTGATACAGACACAGGTCCATTACCACCTCCTTATACTGCGTCTACCAATGGAACTACTAAAGTTGTTGTTCCGGTACGTTCCACTATAACTGTGACTAGTTGTCTTCTTGGTATTCCTAATATTTTAACGCATACAAATAGTTATGTTTCTAATTATCAAACTGTACAAGTTTATATACCAATATCTCAAAATACTAGTAGAACACTTTTGAAATACAGTGGAAACACATTGAAAATTAGTACAAGCATATTGCCAATTTCTCCTAATGGAAATAATTGCTTACAAAGTGTTAATGTTTATACTTATGTCCCGTCTAGCTACATTAGCGGTTGCATTCCTACGACTGTATCTTCTGGTGTAACTAAGGAGTTGAGCGTTTCTGGAATAGGAAGAGGCTTGAATGCTAGTTACTATTCTTGGAATTTTGTATTAGATGTAAGTAAAAGGAATTCTCTTGCTGGTATTCAGGGACCAAATGACGACGCTTCTAAGAAACCTCTCTCTACGGCTGTTGGTATTTCTATATTATATGTCCCTAACTCAGGTGGCACTCTTGATCCAACACATTCGTATTTTATTAATTACGAAACTCTTTTTAATATGAGAGTATTTGTAAATAATTTTACGATCTCTTTACAAGGTTATTTTTATATTCCGCAAACTGGCACTTACAGAATAGGAATATTTGCAGATAATGTAGCCTGGCTGTTGGTAGGCTCTTCATCGCAACAGGCATTCACGTGCTGCACAGGCAAATATCCATATACAAAGAAGACAGATGCATGGCTGATACGTGCTGTTACAACAAATTATATAGTTTATTACAGAAACTACTATTTTACTGCGGGGTCCTATGTTCCCATTAGACTTGTATGGAGTAATCATGTGGCAAACTACGGTTTAATAATGAGAGTTACATTTCCTAATGGCACAACTACATATAACTACGGTAATTTATTTTATAGGAAGCTATCTTATTGTTAGTAGACAGATTTATAATAGGTGTTACTTCATAATTAATTAGTAGTTCATAAATTAAATATGTTTCAGGTATTTTTTATTAATTTTAAAATAAAACTGAATCACTATTAGATTTTTTCTTCTTGTTTCATTTTATAAGTCAACTGAATAAGAGTTCAGAAAAATTACGTTTTAAAAAAAAAAAAAAAATACATATATCGAGCAATTTTTTATGTTGTCAAATGGTTTTGCGGAATATTTATGTTTTGTTGTTCCTTTTTCTTTTATTGCTTATTCCACAGTATTCATTAGAGAAGTTAGTGCGTCAGTCATAATTTTTATCGTGCAGCCAAGTTGATGTTTTACGTCAATTATTTATTTAGAAAATTAGATAAGGGGATTAATATCTACACTCTCGTGTATCCGCTAGGGTTTCTCTTTAAAAGTTTTATGTACACAACGAACAGACAATCTATCCAGACTATTGTGCAATATAATCAAAACAGTTTGTAATTTATAAAAATTATATTGAAATCTATAAAAATTAAATTGAAATCTATAAAAATTAAATTGTACTTTAGTATATACATAACTAGATAGCGTCAGAATAAGGCAAGAGAATGTAACTTGAAATTTAATGTTTATCTAATATATTTTCAGATAATACAAAAATAAACTTAATATTTTGTTTACGTCGCTTTACTAATTTGTAAAACTTTGCGATGAACATTTAAGATGTCTAGTATTTTTTAATTAAATACAATAATATAACAACAATCACGTGATTTTTTTCTTAAAGCTATACATAATAATAATTAATTAAATTTATTATTCGAGATATTATACTTAATAGATAGAATTACTTTTTTTTTATATAATGTTACGTAAAAAAATAAACAAAATACTCAATGTTTTCATTAAGATTATTTTAAGTATTAGAATCACTATTAGTTAAAATAAAAGCATAGTAAAAGTACTAAATACTTGTAGATTTTAGCTAAATTTTGATTTTAAATTCTTATTAAAAACTCATAAAAAAATTTATTAAAAAGTATAGCAATTATTTTTAGTTTTATGGGTTAATATACTTAATTTTTAATTTTGCTAAGAAATATACGAATATAATTTTTTTCTTTGTGATTCGAAATAAGTAAGGTTTTACTTATGTAAACCCTTATGGGGGACCTCGAGAGAATAAAGAGAGGAAGTAAATATCAACTCCCGTTATAATTATATGTATTATTAACAACAGGATTTAACGTATGAAATGGCTTTTATAATTAACTTACTTATTCATAAGCTTTGGGTTAAGGGTTTACAGGATCTAAATATAATATTGGCACACTTTCAAGATAATTAAAAATTAAATTAAATTTTTTTATCTTAAAATTTTACATATTCAATTTACAGTTGTTCGTTTTTTGTATTAGTTTTTGTATTAGGATATAAAAAAAAAAAAAAACATAGGCATTTTCTTCTAGTATTCTGTAAAAAAAATTTTTATATTATAATAAAAAACCATATAAAATTATTTAAGTATTATTTTCGTAACATTTTATTAATAAATACGAAAGTATAGTAACAATTTCAACTTTTTCAAAATTAAAAAAAACCATAACAAAAATTAAAATACTGGCGCTTAAGAAACCCTATTTTTGCTCTTGATATAAATACCATTGAAAAACAATAGTGGTTGCATCGTCTTCACTTCCTAGAAGGATCCCAACTGCTACGGAAAGAATAGAGTTACCTCTAAGAAGAGTTAGATGATTTGTTTGCAAGATTTATGTGCATAACCGTATCTTTTGTACTCGTAAAAAAAAATAAGTATTATTTATATAATATATTATGTAATTAATTAAAAATAAAAAAAATGATAAAATAGTTTCAAACACAACTGTAAATTAAATATGTAAAGTTTTAAGATAAATTTATTTAATTTAATTTTTAATTTTCTTAATAATCTTCTACCCTAGTAATTCAATTGTAAACCCTAACCCTGTATATAGAAAGTATCAATTTCATTACTATTACAACTATCAACTCTTTATCTTATGAAACTATTTGTCGATTCACCTTCTTCTTGTTTCAGTATTTTATGTGGGGAATCCAAATATCTGGAATATCGTCTTTAAGGAAGAGTTGTGTATATAAATATTGCAGTAATGGAACCTTAAATAGGCAGGATATTTTTATCTAAAATTATAGTTGTAATAAATTGCAAATACATATCACGTGTATTAATAAAGAAAATATATTCATTTAAAATCAAATTTCAAAAGTAAATATATAAATACATATAATGAACGAAAAGAATAAGAATTAAAGGAAAATGACTAAATTATTATACATATTATTATTAAATTTCTATTTTAAATCGAAACGTATTCAAAAATACAATTTTGTATATAGTGTATGAAAATATAAATTTAATAAGATCCTCATGTATAAAGAAATTTTAAGTAATGAAATAAAAAATTTTCAAATACAAGATAGTTTTTTTTTTTAGTTGTAATTCTTTTTATATAATTTACTTATAATAAGGAAATATAAAACCTCAAGTTAGTACATAGAAAATTGAATTGTTTTAAATATTATTTGAATCCTTATAGCAGTATACATGTTAAGAACTCTTGATTTTCTGTTTAAGTTTTGTTTAACGTAAATAGTAATTTAAAATATTTTTCCCATAATTTTCATAACTAAACATTTTTAGTTTATTGGTTGTTATTATGTAGCTGTACCGTTAAGGAAAGCTACATTCATTATTATACCTTAATTGGCAACATGATTACTCTATACTAGCTTAATAGGAACAAAAGAGCCCGCTCTGAAATAATAAACTTTATGATAAACAATAGGATTTGTTACGATAGCACGTATCAGCAAGGCATCCGTATCTTGTGTAAATGGATAATTGTTACTGCAACATTCAAATTCTTGTTTCGGATAAGTGCCTGCTTAAATCCAAGCTACATTATCTGCAGATATATCTATCTTATAAGTGCCATTTTGAGGAACATAAAAATACCTTTGTAAAGAAATTGTAAAATTATTAATGTATACCCTCACATTAAAAAGATTTTCATCTTTAATCAAATATGATCCTGTAAAATCAAATGTAGTTTGGCATTGGCAATAAACAATTTAAAAATGCTTGTAGTCGTAGAAATAGGTTTTTGAGTAGCAGTATCGTTTGGTCCTTGAGCTCTTGTAAGAGATTTTGTCTTAGTGGCATTTCGATAATAATCTCAACAATAGCAACTGGCATCTAAACCTTTTCCAATACCAGTTTCCTTTAAAGTTCCAGTTCCAGTATAAATACAGTCACTAACGTAACTAGAAGAAAAATTCGTAAAAACTTTGAAAACCTGTATACAATTATCTTGACTACGTGTCGTTGGTAAGTTTTTGTGCTGATCTTCATTGTGCTCCCAGGATATGTCAAATATGTCAAATTAGTACTGTAAATGATCGTTACATAAACTTGTGCATTTTGTACATTAGAAACATAATCATTTGTATAAGTGAAAATACCAGGAATTCTATTAAGGCAGGTAGTAACTGTTGTAGTAGAGCTCTCAGGGACGACAACAATAGTTGTTCTGCTATTTGATGTCGATTAATATGACGGCAATGAGCCTAATCAAGTATCAAAAGAAATAGTAGTAGATAAAGAAGATGGGATAATTATCACTGTTCCTGGAGTGGTACCAAGTGGAGTGATTAAATTTGATGTATAAACTTCGCTATAAGGAGTTATAAATCTGGAATAATAGTTACCCAGGAAGTGTGTAGGGTGTAACAATAATAATTGTACTTGGTGCTGTACTAACTGGTATTGTAGCAATAGTAGTAAATGTATTGAATTTAGAGTAGTAAGAATGGAGGTGACTTTAACTCATAAAGATGTATATGGCGGAATTATTCAAACTGTACCTAGCGTCGAACCAACTGGTGTCATAGCCGTGCTAATTATCGTATTAAAATTAGGCGTTATAACAAATGAAGTACTTGTAACCCAAGAAGGAGAATAACTAGGAGGCACTTCAATAATAACTGTACCGGGTGTTGTTCTAACCAGCGGAACGGTAGTAGTGATTTGTACAGAAATACTAGAAACTGTAACTGTAGTAGTAGTCATGGTAGTAGAAGGAGGAAGTTCTATAATCACTGTACCTGGTGTAGTTCCAATCTGCACAACTTTTGTGGTTGTTGGAACTGAAATAGTAAGAACAGTAATAGCAGTGGTCATTATATGTGAAGGAGCCAGTTCAATAATGACTGTACCTGGGGTCGTGCCAACTTTTGGAACTGTAGTGGTAGTTGGAATTGAAATGGTGAGAACGGTAGTAGTTCTAGTTGCATTCTAAAACTAGGAGGAACTTCCATAATAACTGTGCCAGGAGTAGTGCCAAATGGTGGCTATCTTAAGAGAGTTATAGCTCCTCCTGTCGTATACTACACGCTTTGTTGAATTTCTTCACTTTGACATTCAAAGCACTGGGCAGAAATCACATCGCATCAACATCACTTTCTGACCATTACAATGCTATGTTTTAATTAGACAGTCAGATTCCCCTTGTCCGTACTAACTGTTAGTATATCGTTAGGCGTGCTTCGGACAATTAAAAAAATCTGTCAAAGCCTTTCACAGACAAGTCCTGAAAAGATTCATACTCAGTTACCTAGGCATAGTCCATTCCTGGTTTTGCTGCTTCAAACAATAGCCCAAGACATCTGATTCTCAGAGCCAATCATTATTCCAAAGTTACGGATCTATTTTGCCGACTACTCTTATCTACATCATTCTATCAACTAGAGGCTGTTCACCTTAGAGACTTGCTGAGGTTATAAATACGACTTCGCGTGAAAACTATTCGTTCCCGTAAATTTTTCAAGGATCGACATGAGAGTATCAAACCAAGCTGAAGAGTCTGGCTCTTCCAGTTAGAAGATCCTAGCTTCCCACGGGATGCATCGCAGACCCCTAATTATTATAAAAAAACAATTTAATTTTTATAAAATACAATATATTTTTGAGTATACTACAGAATAGTTATGATGGATTTTTTGTTTTTAGTGTAATAAATTATTAATAAAAATAAAATAAAAAATCTTAAAAAACGATGATATTTAAATTTTACATTTAATAAAACTAGAGATTAAAATATATTGCACATTGTTGTGCGACGTTGTTTTTTCCTCTCTTTGATGCTCTTCTTGGAAGCATTGTATTTAGTTTATGTAAATATGTATATGTATATTTTTATTATTTTTTTTAAAACGATAAAAAGCTATTTTATTTATTATACTCTATTAGAACTATATTTCTTAATCCTATTCTTTTGTACCTTTTCTTGTTGTTTATATTCTTTCATTAATAAATTCATTTGTTCTAAAGTGGAACCGATATGGAAATAGGGTTTTATAATTTATTAATTGAACAAGTGTAAAAAGTTGTTTTCCAATACACATACACATTATCGATTTTTAAGTTCAATTAAAGCCTTTTTTTTTTACAATTATATACTTATAATAATTTACTATGAATTATTGGTATATTAATAAATTAAGAAAATAGTAAATTTAAATTTAAGAGAGTTATTGTTAAATTTCATAAACAGAAAATGTAGCTACAAATAATCAGCTGGGAAGATTAGAAATAAAGAATTAAAAGTAATTTGTATTTTCTTAGTAGGATTTACATACAAACGTTTAAAAACAAATTTTTGTTAATTTATTCATCTACCTAATTCATTCGAAACCTTAAACCTGTATGTGTATATAATAAATAGATCTGAAACGTAAATTTCATCGAAAATATTTTAATTTTTATCAAAATACTGTCAACTTGAAATACTTAATACTTAATCAACTGATTTAATAGAAATTGCTTTCCAGCCTTCAGTCATAGGCAAGTCATATTCAAAATGAATTGCATATGTTGCATCTTCCAATTTTTCAGCTTTAGCTGGTTTGTCTCTGAAAATTAATTGACCATCCTTGATAGAGTAACCTTCAATTTGATCCCATGGTTTTTTGTCATTTTCTTTAACAGCAGTAGCAAGTCCATTTAAATTGGATTGATATACCGTTTTATCAGTTCCGTCAACAATTAATTTTTTATCTTTAAACTTAAAGTCAACAGCTTTGACATCTTTGCCAATAATAAGTTGATTATCTTTATTAAGACCAACTTTGTGAAGATTGAGCTCAGAACCAGGAAATTCAACTTCAAGTTTAAATGCACTGGAAATAGCAGCAATAGAAGCGACTGTAGAAATGAAAGAAGTGATTGAAACCATTTTTGTAAATTTTTTTAAATTATAACTTAATAAGTAATCGAAAGAAAAAAATAGAATTAAAGTATAAAAGCTAATTGAATATTAGATGATAAAGCAATACTAAAATGCAAAGTAGAGAATCTTTCTGAAAGGAAAAGACTCCATATTTATAGTCTAAACACCTAAATTTGTTTTACAATTAATAATTAAAACATTATATAGTATTCTAAAAATAGCAAAAACCAAAGCTATTAATTATTTATTTACAAATTATTATTACAAATAAACTTTGTTTTACAAAAATATAGGGTCTTGTTAAATAATCATAAATTAAAAAATCTAATTTCTACAGCGAAAAAATTTTAAAATTTATTCGAACTTATACAAAAACTAAAGTATTTTGCAAGTGCTTTTTTAAATTTAATTATAAATGAGTTTAAATATATAATAATAATTTTCTTTCTTATAATGCTTCCGCAAAGTGATTTTAAAGTTTGACTTGAATATCTTATTTAATAGAATTTTGTAGGTGTTATGTAATATTTTCTACTTAAACTGAAACAATTATGAAAAATCAATTACGTAACTCTGCTCAAAATGAATTTACTGATCCATTATTAACAAGGGTCTAATGAGTTGTGATGTATTAATAATGACATAGTGTGTTTTTACCTATCCTATTTTTAGATTTCCTGTGTTTTAAAATAAATAAAATGTATTCTATTTTTAGATTTATTATGTTTCAAGTAAATAAAATTATATTCTATTTTTAAATTGAAAACAAAATATTTAATGAAAAATTAAATCCAATATTGACTTTCGCTTGATAATTAAACCACTTATCTATTTAAACGCTGCCAATACAAACATTATGTATAAAAAAAACATCTTTTAAAACTCAAATACTGTAAACTAATAATAACTTGTAATTAAGTAGTATAAAATAACCAAAATAACTACTACTATATCTTGTGCCCAAAAGTTTGGTGGACTTCTCGTTCGCTGAACTTATAGGCTTTAGGGTTTCAACGTATACTTTTTCAGGATTCAAGCTTTTGTCTAAACGATTAATTAATTGATCGAGTCGGTCAAGAATTTTATACTGCGTTAAGATTTTAGATTTTGAAACAATTTAAAAGTGTTTAAAACGATTAAGCTTGCGAAACAATAAATGCATAACAATTTTCTTATATAATAACTAAAAATATTTATTACGTAACTACATGTGATGATTTAAAAAAATTCTGAAGCAGCCTTGTATGATACTCCAGTGACAATAGCAGTCATTAATAAGTTAACCTAGATAAAAAAAAAAAATAAAAAAATAAAAAAAAATAAAATAAAATAAAATTAAAATAAAAGATGTTAGTAAGTAGCTTATAGCAATTAGAATAACAATATAATAAAGATTTATGAAAACGTACCTGATTATTTGATAATAGATCTAAACCAGACACCGAGTAAAGTTTGTTATTAGTGATTGCAGAAACTTTTGATCCATCATTTGTTTCTATGATCTGACCCTTTTTATTAGTAACTGAAGCTTGGAATACAGCTCCAAGAAAAGAATCAAGTAAACTTGCAAAAACCCCAACATAAGCGCATAATGCAATGAATAGAATCGTTTCGATTTTAGACAAATTAATGGGTACTAATGAACTTATAACAGCAATAAATCCAATAAAACCACCTCCAACAAACGCTGATGATAATCCGTTTATTGTTACCCCTCCATTTGTACCTCTAGGTACTTTTCTAAGTGTAGTGATTAAAATAGGGTCGGATTTAGACAGTATTCCTATCTCAGAAGACCATGTATCTGCTGTTACTGCAACATAATGCCTTTGTAGTAAGTAAGTATGAACGTATTTATCTATGCATCGAAAATAAATAAATAAATAAGACAATAAACACAAAATAAAACTATAAAACTATAAAACAAATAATACACACATACATTATCAATGCAATAGTAATTGGTTCCTCGCGAAAATTATCACTATACAAAATACTATACAACGAATATAATATAATTCCAGTTGCAATCACGGAGTTACATAAAACCTGTTTGGCACCTCTAGTAGTTTCTGAAGATGAAAATGTATTAATTGAATTGACGTATTTTTCCTTAACCTCTGCTTTCATCTAAACATTAGAATAAAAATAATTATAAATTAAAAAATTTTCAGCATAGTCAAAGTCAAACTTTGTGAAAAAAGTTCCAGATATAAAAAATCCAAAAAGCAAACAAAGGGATCCACTTAAGGGATATAAAGAGTGAATTATCCCAGTTAAAAAAGCTAAAAAAACTCCCATAGAAGTCAGAGATTTCTTTTTATAAGATCTATATGAAATAAGACAAACAGAAATAAGTTTGATTCCCATTAAGTAAGGGTCATAGTCAATTTTAGATAGTAAACTCATCTAACTCGTTAGCTACAATTATAAAACTGGCACTTAGTAAAAATTTAATAAACCTACTATTTCAATATATTAATTTTATTCCTTTAATTCAATATTTTTATTATTTTTTCTTGTATTTCTTTGTTTTTTTTTTTATTAAAGTTATATAGTTTTAAGATTCGATGCTTTTTTTTCGATCTTTTCGACGATTGTTTATATAATAGTTATTATTAATAACCGCTAAATTACTAGTGGATTCATATTATAGCCGAATATAGCCGAATATAACCGTGTATAACCGTTCAAAGTAAATAACTACGCGATTAAGCGATTTGAACCTCAAAAAACCAAAACATCTTTCTTTTCTTTTTAAATGGAAAAAGAAAACTATATTTTAGTAGGGAATTTTCGTTTCACTGTTGTTATATAATGCTTTTGGCAAGCAGGATTTTTTGCTTTCTTTACTTTTTTTTTTTCGTTTCTGCTGAACAGAAAGTATTCCAGATTAATAGTCATCATTCAAAGAACAACCTTCACAGGAACGCTAGTTACAGACAGAAAATTGCTGTAATAGGAGCAGGAGCTGGCGGTTCCTCTGCTGCTTATCATCTTCAAAAATATAGTAATAATAGTTTTGATATCACTATTTATGAGAGAAATTCATATATTGGGGGTAGATCAAAAACTATCTCTCCTTCGGATGGCCTTTATAAAGACTTGAAAATTGAACTTGGTGCTTCTGTATTTGTTAAGGAGAATAGGATTTTATACGAGGCAGCAAAAAATTTTGGTCTTGAGTTGGTTTCATTTGGTCCAAATAACTCTAATTTTGATGTGATTGACTATCCGTCATCTGGAATGTGAGTAACTATTTTATTTAGCAATTAGATGAGGCTATTCTTTTTTTTTATTTATTTAGTTATTTATTTTATTTTATTTTATTTTATTTTATTTTATTTTATTTTATTTTATTTTATTTTATTTTATTTTATTTTATTTTATTTTATTTTATTTTTATTTTATTTTATTTTATTTTATTTTATTTTATTTTATTTTATTTTATTTTTTTTTATTTTATTTTATTTTATTTTATTTTATTTTATTTTTTTTTATTTTATTTTATTT
>JAKTQT010000364.1:0-10441 GCA_030579355.1 Botryozyma nematodophila | reverse complement strand
ATTTCTTGCGAGATTGGACTTAAGTTATCAGACTGAGTAGAACTATTTTCAACCATTTTATGAGCATTCATCTACAATCTAATGTAAACTAATTGAAATAGGAATAAAGTAGGTGAGTGTATAAGACCAAAAAAACAAATAAAAAATAGAAAGTAAATATATAAAATTCCCATTTTACTTTAATTGTTTTGATTGGTCTTATTTGTTTATTTATTTATTTGATTTAGCATTTAATAGCCATAATGATGTGACGTATTAGAAAAATGCATAGTTTAAAAAAAACACATACTAGATTCTCATCCATATATAAATTTTCGCTATGGAACATTCTATGCAGAACATTTTACTTAATCTTTGCATTAGTTTTCTCTATGGGTATCAATAAGAAACAATTTCTAGAGATATTATATATAAAAACATTTTAAAGATTTTGTTATAAATAAATGATTCTTTAATTTAGCTTAAGAAACACTAAAAAATGTGAATTAATAAGGTATATATTCATAAATGCATAATGCATTTTTCTGATATCTAATGGTTAATAAACTTATGTACTTTTAAATTTTTTAAATTTTTCGTATTAATTAATTAGTCAATTATGTTTATTTATATGTATAATTTATAATATATAAAAATTGGCAGAATAATTAGTTGATGTGTTTTTTTATTTTCTTATTTTTTTCTGTTTCTTTCTCTAGTGTAATCATTTTATACTATACATTGAAGATATTAAGAAAGGGGAAAATATGTAGATAGGTTTCTAGAATATTGACTATGGTATTTAATTGAATTGGAATCTTTTATTCTATTAAAAGCAAGCTTAGTTTTAGATGGCTGCCAATTTCGCAAAATTTCTTTTTCGTATGCTAATTTCAATGTGGAGGAATGAAATTTAATCCAGGGATGATGAAAACATTCTTTAACAGTCAATCGTTTATGTGGATCTATACAAATTAAAGAGGATATAAAATCTTTTGCATGTCTACTTATATTCTGCCAGTCTGGACCATCTAAAAAGATTCTACCTTGTTTGACCTTTTTAAGAATAGATTCGGTATCTCCTGAGTCATAAAAAGGTGAAATACCGGATAATAAGATATGCACTATAACACCTAAACTCCACATATCACAAGCTAAATCATAACCCAAGTTTTTTTTTTTAAAAAAAGGTTTGGAATCTAGTAAACAAGGAGGAGTAATATTTTTCATATGTCCTAAGCCAACTTCAGGAGCACAATACTCTGGGGTTCCAACGACAGTAGTTGTACGATTGGATTGTCCTAATGATTTGGCAACGCCGAAATCAGCTAAAAAAACACGAGAGCCAGGAATAGGATATTGTAAAAGAATATTATCTTGTTTTAAATCTCTATGAGCTATGTTCCTGTCATGGAGGTATTCTAAAGCTTTTAAAATTTGGTATACAATTACTACGGATTCAGACTCTGGCAAAGGTCTAAGGGTATCTGCATGACTTTGATAACTAAACAAATCACCACCAAAAATAAGATCTTCAAAAATAAATAAATAACTATTCATTAAAAAAGTGTCATGTATATTTATAATATTTGGATGATCTAATTTTGATAGAATGTTTGCTTCAACATTTTGTTGTATACTTGAAGTAGATGGATTTTGAGGTATAATCTTGCAAGCAAGATAATTTTTTGTTTTTTCGCAATGAGCTATATAAACTTTACCAAATGTACCGGTACCAATTATTCGAGGTAAAATTTTATAATGAGATATTGATGAAAAAGGGGGTTTTGAAATATTGGTATTAAGATTATTGCTATAAATATTGTAAGAAAATGAATTTTGAAAGAATCTTACACGAGCAGCATGTCTTATTTCAATGATATCATAGTTGCTTAATGGCACAGTTTTGTTTTTACCAATTTTTATTCCGTTAACAAATGTGCCATTTCTTGATATATCGGTACAGTAAATAATGGGTTGCCATAATTTATCAAACTGTGTAGTAAACAATCTGAAATGTAAATTTGACACTGCCACGTGATTAATTTTGACATCACAATTAGAGTTTCTTCCGAAATTCACTATTGTGTTAATTTTAAAGTTAAATGTTTCTACGATACCACCTATTTTTTCTATAGTAAAAAATGCAACTGTTTGTTGGTTATTTGAATTTATAGATCCGCCGGTAGACTAAGTATTAGAAATGAGCATCAAATATAATAATACGATGAAATACAGTAATATAATTTAATATTGTAATAATAACACATACCAAATCTTCTACTGGAACCAATGCTTGCGTAGATTCTAATTGGGACCCTGACATCCTTAGAGGGAAAAAAAAATTGCTTCTATTTGGTTGTATATGTATATATGAATCTATGTGTTTATGAATGTGTAAATGTATAAATGTATTAATCTATAAATGTATAAATGTATTAATCTATAAATGTATAAATGTATGAATATAATAATTTATGAATGTATGTCTGAATGGATATGTTTTTATATAATGTGCATATTTTACTCTATTTTCATATTAAGTTTTGTCACATGTTAAAGTTTTTCTAATATTAAAATAAGGAAAATAAACAAAGAATGAATAATATAAAAATGGTAAATAAATAAATAAAAGTACACAAATTAATAATATTCACCGCGTTATGACTAATATGTAATATAAGATGACTAAGGAAATTATAATTATTTGACATATAAAAACATTTTACTATGGAAACGAATATAAAACCTAATTTAATTATGTTTCCTAATAAAGAAATGAGGGTAATTATAAAATACAATCAAACATCACTATGGAAATCGAATACATCGAAAAGCAACATCTAAATTAACCTAATCAAACTATTTATTCTAAATTTATACATAGGAGATTTTATAAATAAATATATGCTTGATCAAAAACTATAATTGTATTTTTATCTATATAGAGACAAGAAGAAAAAAGAAAAAGAAAAAGAAAAAGATAAATAATTAATTAGGTAAATTAAACAGAGATTTTTCTTCAATCAAAATGAGTAATACTAGCGTTGCAACTCAAGACAATATAGGAGATATTTTAAAAATTGAAATTAAAGATAATAGTATAGTGACAGAAGAACCTAATTTATCACCAGAAATATTAGAAGCAATTAATAATAATAAAATATTATATAATGATCTTTTAAGTCTTAAAATGGAGATTCCATTACCTCCAAATCAAGTGTCAGGATTGATTGCCGGTATGGTTGATAAAGCTGTAAAATCAGCAACAGCAGCAGTAAATCCACCTCCTAGATCAAGTGGCAAGGTTAATTATGAAGATGGAGTTAGATTATATTCACTTGCATTAGATATGGCTTGTAGGAGACCATTATGGGAAGCAGCTTCTTATTCTATGAATGAAATTTCTGATATTCTTTTAGGTAGAGCACGTGCTTATGCAGCTATGTTGGACTGGCCATCAGCTATTGTTGATTGTGATGCATGCATTGAGATAAGAAAGGGTTATATTCCAGCATGGGAAAAGAAGGTTTCATATTTACACAAATGGGGTAAAAATGACGAAGCTTGGGATACATTACAACTGGCATTACAACTTGATCCTAAAAATAAGGATTTAAATTCGCTGCAGGCAGATTTAAAGCGTGATCTAGGATATTAGTCATGTATATTGGCTTTTATAAAAACATTAACGTTAATTCATATAGACACACACATATCTACATTTATATTAAATAAAACTTTTATTCACAGGCTGAATTTATCTATTATATAATAACGTATCATATTAAAACTAAAATAAAAAGCAAAATAAACAATAATATACAGGGGAAATCGAAAGTGAAAAAAAAAGTATATACACACAAACATACATACGTAAAAAAAATACATACTGAATCATCGACGTCTTCTTCGAGCAACCTCAGGTAATTTAAATGGTAAAGATAATTGAGCTAATTTATAATTAGCAGCTTCTGCTGCATTAAGTCCCAGTGCTTCTCTTTGTGCAATAGTACAGCTTTTAACATGACAACCCAACGCTTTGAAAAGCTCTACAACCCTTGAAGGTTTCAAAGATAAATCTTGTGCTAACACAGGAGTTTCGACCAAGAAAGAATCTAAATGAAGGCACAACGCAAATAAAGCGCATAAGATTCGATCTTCATTTCTTGGGTCAATAATATATGATACTCTATTTTTTGACGATGAATTTAAAGGTGCATTTGAAGATGAATTTGTCAAAGATTTAGAGACTGTATAACGTTTCAATAAACCATCAATAAGTATTTCAGGAGGGTGATTTAATTTTTGAAGTAAAACCTTTTTATTTGGATTACGACGTGATAAATAAAAACCTATTAGCAAAGAAATATAATAAAGTAATTTGATTTTTTCATGATCAACATCTTCAGTAAAACTACTATTCGCACCACTTTGTGTAGATTGTGCGTCTTGTTGAATTTGTAATTTTTCAAGATGATTTTTAATATATAAAGAGGGAACTTTTAAAGGAAGAATTTCTAAACGAGCATCTACTCCAGATTCTTTTAATATCCATTTAGCATTTATAGAATTCCATTCTTGTGTTGGAATTATATCATTAATTGGATATATATCCTCCAAATAAGAAGCTGATACATTACAAGGAGGAATAAGTCTATCTGATTCCATATTAACTTTAAGAGAATCAGAGGTTGGAACATTTATGGTTGACTGTTTTACATTTTGAATAACAGCAGTTTGCATACTTTCTTCTAATGAAGAACTATCAATTGCATTTCTAGAGGCATCAGAAATTGCTTTTTTAGCTTTTTTAGTACCAAATGCTTCTCCTAAATCGGATCTTTGTTGAGCGTAAGATTTTCGTTTTTTGCTATTAGTGTTATTAATACTATCATTATCATTATTATTATTTTTATTATTATTATCTGTGCTTTTATCATCAATGCTGACAGGACGAATATTGAGTAAATGCGTTTGTGTAACAGTTAATGAATTATTTGAATCGTCATATAAAGCAACACAATAAACATCAGAATCGGATTCATTTGTTCCTTGATAAGAAATATGAGAATTTGGTTGAGCATGTAATAAAAAATCGTTTGAATTTTTTTTATATAATGAATAGCTTAAATCGTCTGAAGGTTGTACACCTGCAAATTGTACGATAAGTGACGTTTTTTTTGATTTCGAGATATTTGTGGTCATTTTTAACGAGCTAAGAGCTATAATACGTTAAAATTTTTAAAGTTTTTAGTTCAATTATAATTTGTATTATTCACAATGGATTTATTATAGTAGACAATTTATAATTAATTAATTATTTTATTTCACTGTTTGTATGTAATTTTTTTTTACAGTTGTACACTGGTTTATTCCATTGAACTGAATATCTTTATATTACAACAAAATACGAATAGCTTTATTAAGTACCTACACTACACTTTTACTACACATATATTGTACATATGTTGCACATATATTACACATTTCTTCACATAGAATACGCGCAAAATACAAATGAAATAAATACACGATACTAATTGATCTCAAATAAAATATTGACATATATTATATAATAAATAACAACTTAAATTTTATCCTATACATAATTTATATAGCCACAAAAAACGACACAAATATTATATAAAAGTAAAACTGTAGCAACGATCATATTGTTTAAATATCTATACTAGTAAATATGAATATTAATAAAATTCAAACATTAAATTACATAAATACAAATAAACTAATTAGTAAATAATCACGGTAATAAAAATAATCTATTCGCTTTATTTTTGCAGAATTTCATCTTTCATATGTTTTTGATTTATATCATTGAATCGATCATTTGTTGTCTAAATAAAATTTGAATTTCTTATACACGGGTATTACTCATAACCATAACAACCAGAGTATATTTCATACCATTCAAATTTTAATTTCTGTCCATACATTTTGTTTGTTTTTTTACTCTGCACTGTGAATAATTACCGGGGAAAAGTGGAAGTAAATAAATAAACTTGCGTATTTGAATCTGTGCATTTGTTTAGAATATAACCACACATACATAACTAAACATATATTTATTTTTACCATCTATTAATTCATTACTTAACTATATATTTCTCTTTGTTTGGTATATCATAGTAATATAAATGCTAAGAAATAAGCTGCGGGGAGCAGCTTTCCAGTGGGAATTAAAAAACCAACTAAAAAATCAAATAAAAAAATCTTGTTATAGATATGCTTCGGCTACTTCATCTTCTGGACCACTAGGTCTACCTTTAAGATTTAACGCTAATAATAATAACAACGATAATATTGATAGTAGCAGCAATCATAATAATAATAATAATAGTAATAATAATAACAATAATAACAATACAACTAATAATAATATTTGCAGTTCCAATACTAATAATAACAATAATAATATTAATAATAACTGTAACAACAATAACTTTTCGGCAGATAACTCCTCTCAAAAACATATTAGAGTACCCGCAAATTATAAACTTACAGTGAATTCTATTCCTAGGGTTTCAAATGTGATTTCAGCTAATTCAGATTTAAATGGAAATTTAAATTTGAATTCAAATTCAAATTCAAACTCTAATGGTAATTTAAATTCACATTTAAATAAAAATATGAATATAAATTCATCGTTTAGATATAATTCTAATTTTTCAAAACGTATTCAATCAATACCTCCATTTCCACAGGCGGCATCTATTTCGCACATGTCACAACATGAACGCGCTGTAGATTATTACATAATGGGACCCAATCCATCTAATTTTTATGATGAAAATTTACAATCAGATTTGCAATCTATAAAAAAATCTAATTTAAATAATTTAAAAGATGTACAAAACCTAAAAAATTCAAATTCTCAATTTAAAAAAAATGCAGCTTATATTCCAATGCATTCGAAATTTGTTAGAAGTTTAGCTGCAAGAGCTCTTTATCCAGAAATTTATGGTTCACTTCCTAGAATAGTCATTCGCTCCCCGATTCGTACTCCTCATTTATTTGGTCCTACGCAATCTTCACCTAAACTATCATCATCTCTATCAAATTCTAAAAATGAATCACCAGAAGAACAATTACAAAATCAATTATCATTTTTAACAAATAATTCTCAATCCGATCCTGATTCTGCTCCTATTTATATTGACGAAGAATTCAAATTTCCTGATCCATCTGCTCGTCCAGATATGAGATCTGCTCGTGAACAAGAAGAATTTTTACATCAGTTATATAAAATAGATCATTTTCAATTATTTTGTGTACGCGAATCTGTAATTGATAGAATTTTATATGAATGGCCTCCTTCTTTTCCAGCCGTTTTTATAGGAACACTTCCAGGAGAATCTTCAGAAAGTATGTTACAAGATTTAAAAGCAAGTCATGCTGTTTCAGTTATTGAAGGTGATAATATTTATAACGATAGCGATATTAATCCTGATTCTTTAGGAAAAAATCGTAAAAGAGGAAGAATAATGAGATTAACAAGTGTTAGACGAAAACGTAAACTTAAAATGAAAAAGCATAAGTTGCGTAAGCGTCGTAAATCTCAAAGGAATTTGTTAAGAAAACTTAAAAAGAAGTGATGATGAAGGTTATGTTATGTATGCTATTTCTACTATTTAATACTGATTGACTCATATTGAAAATAATCTATTAACAATGTATAGCATAAATTAAATACTTTGTAAAACATCTAACTAACAAGTGTATTTATTTTGTTTTATATTATTTTATTTTATATTATTTTATTTTAATTGAAACAACAACCTATATTCTATGTAATGCATTTAAATTTTATGTAAATAATAAATAATTAAATTATAATTATTAAATCAATAAATTATTATAACCATTAATTGTAATAAACAAATAAACTAATAAACAAATAAACGAATAAATGCTTTACAGTAAAACTGCATAAATACGGATCTAAAAAAGCAGTTGCGGAATTAAATTGAGTTTGTGCGTGATTGTCCAATATTTACCGAAATATTTATACCGACAAGTTTAAAATTGCGATAAGATCTAGCAAATTTTTAATTATTCATCAATTTTTATTTCAATATGTATATTTTTAAGTGTATAGAATATGACACATATTTAATCCATAGTATATATAATGGGTTTAATTTACTAAATTTAATTTAATTAGCCTGATTCTATCTTTGAAATTGTAATTATTTCCTTAGGATAGAAAAATAAATGATCGTATTTGGCATAATAAGTAATTATTTAGCTGTATTATATTAAGCTTATTGTTCTCGTCCGATATTTTTATTTATTATTTATTATACTATATTTTGCTATATCATTTGCTTTTTAAATTTCTCATTTCTTTCATTACTATCCAGTTTAAGCAAGAAATATACGCTTATTCCATTTCTTTTGGTAAACTATTTTAATTTTCTATGTTTTTAACAATTAATGAAAATGTCAGACGAGGAACTTTCAGTTTGGGACGGTTTTCCATATGCTCAGATTATTGTTATAGGTGTGTATGAACTGAGTTTACTTATAAGTAGTTTTATTAGATGCATGTAATCACATTCATGCACATACACACATGCACACACACACACACACACACACACATATATATATATATATATGTCTACATAGTAGCTTATAAACAAACAAACAAAACACTAAATAATCAATTGTATCTAACAAATTATATTCTATTTAGCCATATGTCGATTTGCTGAACCAGTAGCATTTACATCAATTTTTCCTTATATTTACTTTATGGTAAAATCTTTTTTAAATAAAGGTACCCCCGATACTGAAATATCTAGATACGCTGGTTATGTATCAGCCTCATTTGCTGCCGCCCAAATTTTAACTGGTTTAATATGGGGACAAGTATCTGACAGGATTGGTAGAAAACCAGTAATGTTAATAGGTTTAGTAGGAACAATGGTTTCTTCTTTAGCCTTTGGGTTTTCAACTTCATTACCACAAGCTATAATAGCTAGATTAGTATCCGGTTTGCTTAATGGGAATGCTTCTATAGTAAGAACACTTTTAGCTGAGAATGCTACTGAAAAGCGTCACCAACCACTGGCTTTTTCTGTAATGCCTTTAATGTGGCAAATTGGTTCTGTTATAGGACCTATTGTAGGCGGTGTTCTTTCTCAACCTGATATCAACCTTCCAAATACATTTTTCGGCAAAAGTCCGTTTTTTAAAAAATATCCGTTTGCTCTTCCTAACTTAGTAATTTCAGTCGCCCTTGCTTTCTCTTCTTTATTAGTTTTATTATTTTTAGATGAAACATTAGAAACAAAAAAATTTAAACGGGATCCACCCAGAAAATTTGGAAAATTATTAATAAATTATTTCAATTATTTGATACTTAGAAAACCTTTTGTTCCATCCAAAAATGAAGCTATTTCCTCCGAAATTAATACTCAAGTCTCATCACAAACATACCAATCGATAATACCCCATACTATAGATAATCAAATAGAAACCACTCCATTATTAATAGAATCCTCGTCACAAGGTTCTTCTAGTAAATACAATACAAATATTCTTAATACCACTACCAAAGGATACTATCATCATCACAAAAAATTACCGGATAGAATTGAAGATGAACTACAAAACGTTGATTTGGAAACCGAAACCTCAACTTTAAGAACTATGCCATGGAAAGATATTTTTAATTCTCAGGTTTGTCTTCAAATTATTTCTTATATGATACTTTCATTCCATACTACTGGATATGATTTTTTGCTTCCAGTATTTTTATCAACTTCGAGAACTACTTTAAAGTTGCACTTCCCGTATTCGCACGGAGGGCTGGATTTATCTTCCTCAGATGTAGGTTTGTATTTATCAATAACTGGAATTGTAGGAATATTCCTAATGCTTTTTTGGTTTCCTAATGTTGATAGACGTCTCGGATCTCTTAAAAGCTATAGAATTTCATTAAAGCTTTTTCCAGTTGTGTATTATATTATACCTCTTTTAATTTTTATTCCTTACAATACAGAATCTCTCAAATCAGTCGTAATACCTGTTTGTATTATGAGTACAATGATCTTTCGTGTATTTGTATCCACTGTTTCTTTTCCTGAAAATACAATATTATTAACTCGTGCCGCAACTGTTCCACAATTTTTAGGTACTATCAATGGTTTGGCTCAAGTTTGCTCTTCACTTTCAAGAGCTATTGTTCCTGTGTTTATTGGTTTGATCATGTCCTATGGACAGTCTCACCATATTGCCAGCTTAGGGTGGTGGTGTTTAGGAATTGTAGCAATATCGGGCGCGCTTCAATCTCCATATTTACGCGATGGATACAATTAAATCTCTCTTGTTTATTTTAATATAGAAATCTGTTTATTATGTTTTTTTTGTGTCCAATACTTGGAAAAATACAATAAAGCATTTTTTATGAATACTTAAATTTTTTGATTTTTTT